>QVOA01002511.1:0-54897 GCA_014825685.1 Pseudomyrmex cubaensis
AATTCTTCCCAGAGCGCTTAATAAATAAAGCTATCAATCAATCAATCAATCAATCTCTCGCACGTTGAAATCGCTTATCGCGTCGGAAAATACTGAACAACGTCAATTATCGTGTACCGGTTATCGCACGACTATGCATATGGGCGTTCCAATATGTGTTCTCTGCGGAATCAGCTGATTGTCAGTCGCTCGAAAATAAAGAAATCGTTGGCTATTGTTACGTCAATGCGTTTCTTCGCAATTTGGAAGACGCGTGTATTATAGTAATTTTCTTCCGTTTTTTATGACTAACTTATTACTAACAAATTTCCTCATCATACGGTTTGCTCCTTTATTGAAAAATATTCATTAAAATTTCTCTCACCACTTGTTATCACGATTATAATTATCTCTAGCACGCAACCATATTAATGTGCCGTAGTTATTACGGTAATCGGATAATTAAATCAAAAAGATCAGGCCACTCGATCGTCTTCGCGAGAAGATTCTCCGCGCACGATACATAATTATATAATTATTCCTTTAGTAGATTATTATACCGTTACATCTTTTCACGAGAAGCATATATGGTTACGTGTCTTACGTATCACGTCTAATTTTTTTTTATTTTTTTTTTTTTTTTTACATTTTAAAGGAAAATATTCAAATTATGCTAATTATCAAATTTTTGCGTGGCGATTTCAGATCATCACGTCGTAAATAAAGATCTCTGAGTATCTTCATTATTTATCGAGTGTGCTGATAATGCGCGTGATATATCGCGTCAAAATGCGCGTCAATCGACCGTGACGGTACAGCTGTTATCGCTGTTTTCAGTAGCAATATCCATCTCGCGGAGCTAACTATACCAAGCTCATAGTAACGAAGATCCATCTCGCGACTGAGAACACTCCGGTTGTAAGTGCAGTCCGATTCTCTCGAGCGTATCGCTATTCGTTCTCGCCGAGAGCGCGGAGGTTTAGACCGCCACACCCGGAATCATTTTCTTTTCTTTTGCAGCGAACGAAACGGCAAAAGCGACACAATGATAAACCGAGGCTTCCCGGAAACGTTTTATCATCGTTTCTTTTCCATGTTCTTTTTTTTATTTTCAAGTTCATTTAAATTGTTATTTGACTTAGAACGTTTTTCAATCGATTGCATTTTTCTTCACAAAAACAATTCACAATCTATACACTTCAATCAAATACAATGTAGGTGCATTTAAATTTACAAATTATGCACAAAGCAAAGATTTAATACGCGTTTTGAAACTTCGAAACACATTTGCTACATGCAAATTGGCGGTATCTAAATAATCGCGGAAGTATCAGAGAGAAAAAATGTTCGCCTATTGCGTTACAAAGAGCAACCTGTGCCGCGTTGAACGTACGCGAATCTTCGGGATAATGCGGCGCGAAACGCAAATGCCTCCTCGCAATTAGGCTGGTTTCATTTGAATAATTATGGCGCGGCGCTTCGTGCCGCGATACTTTCTCAACTAGTGATGATGAAATCGTCACTGGCACGAGCGTCCTCTTCATTCTGTATTAAAAAAAAATACGAAGGTGCATCTTGCATACGCGTGGTGTGTATATATATATGCAATATATACATAGCAGTGTATATATAGATGAAATACATCGAGAACACGCGACTGCACACAGCGAGAGGTCGTGCGTATTGAGAACACACGTTGCGATTACATATTCACGATACTTGCACGTCGATGGATTCAAGCGCGGTGAAACGCTTGTAACAATGGACAATGAAAAATAGCTGAATTACCCTACATCTTCTCCGGCTTCTCCTTCGGCACTGCCTCATCTTTCTCTCTGTCAGCTCCGTTCATGTCTTTTCCACTCTTTATTCTCTCTCTCTCTTTCTTTCTCTTTCTTTTTTTTCACTCTTCTCTTTAAGAGTACTCTCACCGAAGATATTCGAGTGAAATTCACTCGCGCCCTTCTCTCTTATCGACGTCAACTGGACCACCGATCGATCGATCTATCGTCATCTGTCGTTCAAAAACCGATCGCTTCTAGCCGCATGTTTGTTAACCGTGAAAAAAAAAAAAAAAAGAAATGAATCGTACGCGGATCGATCACGAGCTACGATAACGTTCGATTCCGTTACGTGGCATTGTACTTTCGAGAACCAGCCTAAAACTACAGCCGCGAATTATTCAGAGTATCGTTCGTGAAACGAGCAATAGAAAGCGTGCAAATTTTTCGATCGCGTTAACAATGCGTCGTCGTCAAACTGTTGTTAATTCAAACGACCGATGTTGCGAGTGCGATATTGCAATCGCGCATATACCGACGATATGGTAATCGGCGTTCAAGCTAATAATTCAGCTTAGGCAGGCAGGTGCTTGACAGATCGCCGTTATGGAGACGCGAGAATGACGCGGAACGTGAAACAAGTGCGGAGACTCTTCCGCTCGTTTCTTGAACTCGACTTCGATCGTGTGGACTCGATGTGGTCACGAGCGGAGCGCAGAAAAACGGATACACCACGTAAACCAGTCCGTCGTACATACAAGACGTAACAGCGCGTCGCCACATTGCGTCTCTAAACGAGAGTGTGCGGCGGCGCGCGGCAAAAAGCCGCACGGAATTGTTGGCATTTCAACCTGCGTGTAATAACATTCGACTGTTCGGAATAACTGACAGTGATTGCTCGGACTTTATTTGTTCAACGCAAATGCGAGAGGAATGCCGAATAACTTTCTCGCGTCCGCCAACACAGTTCCTAGGTTAAATAACATGTTAATGATCTTACTTGTATTTTCTAATTAAGATTAAACTTCTTCTTCATAATTTACTTTTTTTCTGCACAATTGGAGTTACATATGAGTAAACATAAGATAAGGTTTAGCTTTAGTTAGTTATTTTTTGCACGATTACTTTTTTGCGATTTAAGAAACTAATTGAGAAAAATAGTTTGAGTAATTGAGAAAAGGAAAAGTAAAATAACGAGAGAGAGAAACAAGTTCTTCTCTAATTTGAAAAAGTCGGATGTTAATTTACAAAAATACAATTATATATTCTTAACATACTTTCTTCGGAATTGTTACCAAAAAAAACGTTTTGTTCGTCACAGACGTTTCATTTATATGACAAGCACGTGCTCATCATACACGATCAATCACGTATTAGAAAGTTAATAAAACTCTAATGTAGCAATCGAACGTACAAAATGTTTTTTTGTCACGTAGCGTTTTCACGCGTTATATAACGAATCGATTAATCAATACAAAAAAATGTGAAGACTTCGTACTTCATTTGGACGACCTTAATTTGTTGTAAATTAATTTGTTGTAAATTGTAATACGGCGATGTGATAAGTTTTAACGAAGAACGCTAATGACGCATTCAATAAACTAGCTCGATGTATTCAAACATTACCAGATTCAGCTTTCCCATTTTCTCCAGCATGGTATCCATCTCTTGAATTTTTCGTCGGTTTCTTCTTCTCAAGGAGTAAACGTTTGCCCTTTTCGCACTGAGAGACGCGTCGTGTCGAGTATTCGTTCGAAAGTTGTCCGCTCAGCACGCGAGGATTATCAATATTTGCCGACAGGCGCCAGCGAATTACATCGTGTCTCAGAACAAATCGCAGACTTTGATATTTAGGATGTTCTAATGCTTCATCTTGTCACGGACAGCGAAACTGCTTCGCTAGACTTCGCTCGTGGATTGCGGAAGTTACGCACGAGGCGTTCAAAGTCGTGTCTTCTTGTTGGAATAATTCGTGCGAGCGAACGGAGATATCTGTGGTTCTCCTTTAACTTGCACAATCTATTATGCCACACTTCTCACCTTGATTTTGCTACAGAAAACGCTATTATGTAATTGCCGATATTTGAGAAGATTGACTTTATTAGATTCTGTTTTGCTCCAGCAATTTTCCGCTTTATGTTAGGCGAATTTTTACATCATCAGCTCACTTGTTAAAAGTTTATTACGGCAATTTCTTGGAATATCTATTAATTAAACTGATTTTCATACCCAAAATGTTCTTTTATGATTTATCTTTTCTGTAAATTATTTCTTGTGATCCACTGTTTTCGTCTCTTTTCAAAAATATCTTCCAGAAAATTCTTCATTAATATTTTTTTATTCAGAGTTTTATTAAAACAATTTATTTACAATCTCTGTTTAAAAACAAAATCAAATACTCAACAGCACGACATCGTGTCAACATGAAGTAGTCTTTCACTCGTGGGGAGAAAGTATTTCGCGCAATTACCGACGAGTCCAAAATGTCAAGAAGAAACGAAACAAATTTGCGGGGAACCCCGTGAATTCAATTACGAATTTTGTGGCTTAACTTTTCTTCTCAATCAAGAGACACAGAGAACGATCTCGTCCGCAGAACGTTCTTGCTCGCGATTGTAGGTTGAACTGCCAGGTGAAAACAACACCTCTCAACCTGCACAGGTGCACACATAGGGGTCCCCCAACCGGGATCTGGAAAGAAGGGGGGCCTACTTGCGCGCTAGGAACTCTTCGCCGGCGAATACTTCGATCGGCGAAGATCCGGCGTGAAACCAGGAAACTTCATCTGCAATCCGCGTACAACAAAAAAAAATCGAAACACTACAAGACTCACGACAGTTAGAACAGACGTGAAAGTCATTAGCCTCGGTGAGCGAAGAAAACTCGAGCCGAAAATTCGCCCACGGCGAAACATTGTCTCGCTCGTGCGCGCGCGATATTTAATGAAGATGAAAAATACACGCGAGTATGTAGTTTTTTTCTCGCTGTTAAATAACTTACCGTCATTATCACTTCTGTCATTATCTGAGCGAGGGAACAGAAAGAGAAAGTGAGCGTTGGGCTACACGATAATTAATGGCACGTAAATATCTAAATCAGATTTCGTTATGTTATTTCGCTTGTGAGTAATGACTTTTTTTTTGTTTTTCAATTTGCTCGAAGCACGGGGAGAAATCTCTATATGATTTATCTCGCATGACTGCAGCGACCGAGGCGTTTAAATTTACTACCTCTTTTTTGCGGAATAATAATCAATTAAATTATATGACATTCTAATGCGCGACGCGAAATTAACTCTAACGTTAACAAACAATATCTCAGTTTGTTTTGTATTAAATATGCAAATCAATATCAATAAAAAGCGGAAAGATCGTAGATTGCACGCGATTATTATCGTACGCGATTTTAATTATAAACTGCTTGTATGAAAGTTTCCAAACGAGAATTTATCTTTCTGAATGTGATACAGGCGCGAGCGGTGAGCAACAACGATAAGAAAATAAAGTCACGGCCAGCCAACTCGCCGCTCTCGCATGTGTTCGCGCACACGTGCACAAAACGGAACGACTTCGCCTCTCGTATTGTCGTCGGGATCCGAAATTCATGTTCCACAAGCTCGTGCGTGGTGTCGTCACTGCGCGGAAATCGTTCGTCCTTGCTCGCTCCGCGAGGACAGCCTTGCCGGCGGAATGCGCACTCTCGTCGTCGACGTGTGCGCTGAGCGACGACTGGTTTTTCAAGAGGAAAAATAAAACGCACGAGAGTCAGATTATATTTTTTCCTCCCCTCTGCGCCGTATGCCGGCGAAGGGAACGAAGGAAGTTTATTGCAGTTCCTTCAGCCGCGACTGCCTACCTTGAGAATGGCTCTTATTGTGGTGGTCGCGTCTCTTCGAGATTCTTAACGACCGCGCGAGTCCGCTTGATCGGATTAAATCAAGACACGAAGTTCCAAGTTGGCAACCAGACTAAATTAGTAACCGCGTACTTTGTAAGCTTGTAAACATCGAATTTCGTTTCATATGCGGGTTGTTTCACGGTGGAGCTAAAAATAGTGAGTTATATCCACTCTCACCGCTTTTTTTAGGTTGTTCTTTTTTTATCAAGAAATAGGCAAGATTGGATTTCCATGTCGTTGACACTCGCTTCTTCATCGCATTTTCTTCGTCGGTCGTTCAAACAGACGAAGACACTTGTGCGCGGAGTGTCGCTCGCTAATGGTGCTGAAGCTAATCGATCGCGCCGGGTCGCGCTCGCTTGCTTTATCTCGCAGAAATGCGCGTATAGTGCCTTAAAAGTGCGGGACACCTGCACTGATGTTATCCGGTGAAAACGAACCTGGGAGAAACTTTCCGCGCTTCCGCGAAAACATGAGACGCCACTCTTTTATCGCGCTTCCGCGATAGTCCGGCGTGAGGATAAAGTGCGAATTTTCGATGCCTTCCGAATGGATAAATAATCACATGTAGAATACAATTTAGTGTATTAACCTGTTGTCACAACACTGGTGCATATGTGCACCAACAAAAATAGGAAAAACACGATTTATTCAAAAAGTTCTTTTCATTTTTTTCATTTTTCATCAAGAAGAATTTTTTTGGACATTTTTAACTAATTCCATTCATTTTCTGAGAATTTTTTACCTCTATTTTCACTGGTTTTAAATTATTTATCAACTCATTACTGGAAAGTTATTCAACTTCAAACATGCAAAGTGCAAACTTGCACCAGTGTGGTGACAACGTGTACTGAACTGAGGTGTGGTGACGACGGGTTAAAAAAAAGAAATAACTGAGATGTATAATATTTTTTATAAAATTAAATTGGGAAGCACAGATTTTATGTAAACTCTCTCTGAAAAAAGTAAGCAGGTTTTAATTTCCGTTTTAATACCGTGTCATTAACCATGTGAGAGCAATTTATCAATTTGGTAAAAATATAACGCCGCGTGTACCGAAGAAGCTGTTTGTGAACGGTTTAACAACATTTCGAGTAAGGTGGTCGCGATATAATCGCTCGTAAAAAAAACCATCAAAATCTTCCGTTCTCTCAGATGTCGCCGCTCGCTTCTCGTTGATGCAACTCGGATATTTATTCTCGAAAAGTGACGGCAGACAGTGTTAGAGAACAGTATATGTAAGTGCATTTTTACGATGGTACTAATCGGTGTCACCTATTGCATGTATCGACCTACTGAGGAAGCCCCGTTATGCGATATCTTCCTCTCCTTTTCGCCGCGGCGGCGGTATCACCGTTTCGGTCGCGCTATCGGACTTTTAGCCTCGCCGACGACACGTCTGGCACGTCTAAATCAACAGTGTTAATGTAGGTGGGTTATCGATGGACTCACGGATCGTGACTAGACTGAAAGCGTTCGACCGCAGTCGACACCGGTAACCGATTTGTCAATTTCGGTTAATCCGGGTCGCAAGTAAATAAAATTACAAACATTGTATTAAACGCTTAATAGGCTACTCGATTAAAATGCAATGATTTATGTAACAATTAGGTCACACGAGTTATTCAATAAGAATAATAAATAAAAAGTATTTTTTCAGAAGATGATTTAATCCTGGATCGAAACGTTAAAAATAAAATAATGTTTTTGTTACACATCACCATCTGTGTCATATTGGCCCTTTCTTTTTTTTGAATTTAGTTTTTTAAAATACCAAGTTTATTTATTTCTCTTTTTATGTGTTTTTAAATATTTAGATATTACTCTGTAGCTTTCATAGTTTTGCTATGCAATAGATTTTAAATAAAACAAGTTTTTCATATTTTTTATATTTATATTTATATATTTATATTTTTATGTATTTTATAATTTTTCAATTTTATATATTTTTTGTTTTTTTTTTTAATATTTACACACGCAGTTTTATATTTCCAGATATTTTTTCTGATAACATTTTATTATGTTGTTTGCACATGTCTCATACTTGCGTAAAACCATCCGGCACATCCTTTTACGTTTTAACTTACTAGACATCAGTTTAACTTCTTTGTATCCACGTAGTGTCGAGAAAAAACACTTAGAAATTCACGTGTCGTTTCTGGAGTATCGGTTGCTAATATTTTATGTCCCGTTAAGCGTCTATTCTAACGCGAGATCCGGTATAGATAGAACCTTAGACTGTGAGACACGGGACGAGTCGTCTAGTATTCAATGGTCGCGCAGCGACGAAGTTCATTCATAGATTATTTTACAATTCCGCTCCCGTTCGAAGCGTATACCGTTTTCCAATCCCACCACAAAGCGTCACGTTCTCGAAGGTCTTTCTCGAATGTTATACGCTTTTTCCGGCATATTTCGCATTGTTACGCCGTGTGACGGCAGTTTTGACAATTTACCAAGCCCGGAACGAATACCGGTTCTTGGACAAATGTTGAGGGTCTAGAACGTCGGTTAAAGCAACAGCTTTAAAATCATCGACACATGTACAGATTCCTGAACATAGTCCCTTGCGAGCGATCTTCCGGGGAGTCAACATGTTGCGCGTGTACATGCTGTTAGACACAAATCGTGACACACTAACCTGAGGAGGAGGCGCGCGTTTTGGAATAAATTTAGTATAGACGACCGAGAGCCGCACACGCGTTAACGGTGCCGCGGACTCCGATATGGGAGTCGCATTTTAATTCGCTAGCCGCGAAAAGAAATTGACTGGCTGAAAAAAAGATGACCGATTGCGCGACTTCGTGAACCTGGAAACTGCTCTCTCGCGGGTTTATACATAATTCTTTGCATTCTCTTATTTGTGTATTTTTCAAATCTTCTTATCAAAATAAATTCTTGTAAATATTGCGAACGAAAAATGCTCGACGAGTGTGACGAACCAGTTTCGCATTTGCGGCTTCTAGAGCGCCCGAGATTAGCGATTTATTATCGCAACGAGTTCATTCAACGGAGGATAAAACAAGTCCGGCCCGATTATGCGGCGAATTTGCTGTCGCTCGCTTATCAGCTTATCCGTTCTACTCGGTTGTTGCGACCTATCATCGCTTCCCAGCGCGGCGGAAAAGGATCTCACGCGCGGGTAGAAGCGGCACGCCCCTTCATGCGTGAAGTTTCCACAGTCGAATCGCAATAAACGAGAATGCAATAAGAGCGCCGGAAAAATCGTATCGCGGCTTAGCGCAACGAGAGCACACAAAAATGCCGGTCCCACTGACCCAGAACGGCGTAATGAGGAAAACGATCGCGTTTGCACACACCACGCCTAAGTGATCTCGAGACTCCTCTTCCAGTCTAGATGTGCATTTTGTATATTCATGCATTTTTACTCTATAAACTCCGATCGTTGTAGTATGTTAGTTGACCCGAAGGTTCGCACGATAGACGTCTTATATCCCAGACAAATCAATAACATTGTTGCGGCTTTAAAAAAAAAAAGTTGAGTATCACTTGCCTCTAGGTGATACTTATATCGTCAGCTTTGAACTATACCGTCGTATAAACGTACGCGATGCGATCATCGATCACCTACTTGCCATTTGACCCTCTACTGTATGATTTAATTAACGGCGCTGGTATCAAAGGCTGATATGTCGGGTGTGAGATTACGGTTTGCGTCATCGCGACAAACTAAATCGGATAAATAATAGTCTAAATTCTGAGAAAATTCGTAAATATATTTTGTTATTTTTTTCGCAGCGCATATCTCCCGCTTAATTATTAATAAGATAATTAACAAAATATAAATTTTAACTTTTCCGAAATTATAGTCGATTATATCGCGTAGACGTTAGATGACTGTGAGATGTCGTAAAGCAAAAATAAGGTTTATACTAGTGTTTACGCATACATAGCGCACTGTAATTAACTGGTAAAACGATAAATAACAATAAATGTCGGGACCGACCGAACTTTACCGTTAATTATCTTAATGGAAATTTCAACTTTCCATATTTCGTAGTTCCTTACATTCATTCTTATCTTACCGAGTAAAAATCTTGTGGCTATAAATTAAGAGCAGAGAAGTCAAACGGCCTCACGTGCGTCTCGTGAGGTTTATTCCCTCTGTCAAGGCGACCCAAAAGTCTTGGCAAACGTTCAAGCGCTCGATATTCACCGCATGACTCGCGACCGTCTCGTTTTTCTTTTTTTTTTTTTTTTTTTTTTTTTTTTTTTTTTTTCCCAGGATTTTCTAAAATTGAGGTCGGCCTAAATCGCAACGAAAGGGGAGAGAGAATTGCAGAAAACCCGGTTACGTTGTTTGATCCGATTTACATTCCGAGATCTTTCCTTTTTCACTCGCATAAGATATGCAACTGGTTTTGTCGGTATGTTAAAGCAAAATATACGACACTCGGTCGGCAGTTTTCTGCATCAAAATAAACCGCATCATTTACTCGAATCGCCGTTGATTACCGGAAAGAGAGGTACGTACGTTTCTTAATTATCGCAACGTTCGGCATATCATCTCTTCCTACTTTCGGTGTTACATAAGAACTCTTCGAACGACAGATAATCTACCGGTTTGTAAACACTTTCGAATCAATGAAGTACACAAATCTCCGAGAAAGAGTTGCACAAACACGGGAAAAATTGGAACGCACGTGGCGCTTGTGCATATTTTGGAAAGAAACAAATTTCTTTTTAATATTACGGATATGACGGCACACGTTGAGTCGTCGCGCAACACGTGCTCGTTGGCGCCATCAACGCGCTACGGTGCGTCTAATAATTATATATCTCGCGGAAATAAGTTTCCGCCGCAATAAATATCCTCTGACGCGGAAAGTTTTGCGTTCAAGGAAATATTCTTCTCTTGAGCGTAGGCAGAGAAATAAATAATTATATAATTGCCAGTTGCATGATATGGGCTATGTTAATAATAAAAAAAAGATGATTTTCTAATAATTATCATTAAAAATTAACTAGTTAAGTGATAGAACCAATAGATAAAATATTTGTACAATTCCAAAGTACGAGGAACGATTGACAAGTAAAATCCACGCCTATATAGCATAGGTATTTCTGTTATCGTTGACAGTTTCAATCGCTGGCTCATTATCGTACGTTGAACATGACAGCTCGCTAAGTTAGATGCTCTCAGTGATTTTTGACAATGCACTTCAACTGCAATGGCCAAAATTTACGAGTTGGACTTCGAATTGCTGCCTCATCCATTATTATTATTAATATTATTATTATTTGCCATATATGTTCCGTACGATTTCAATTTATTTCCATTTTACTTATCAATCACCCATAAATCTCTTTTACCAAAAATTTCTTTTACTTCTAATAATTGTCTTTTATATTACATTTTATTTATAATTTTTATATACTATTTTTATATACTTTTTATATAAAAAAGAGACTTGTTAATAATCATCAAGTTTGAATAATAGTTGTAAATACTTTGTAAAACTCTATCAAATATGATAGCGTTCATATATGATAAGTACAGTAGTCATTAATAACATAAATCCGACATCGTAGTTTTACGCATTGACGTTGAAAGAATTGGTTATTTCCGGTTGGCAATTGCCGACTGCACACATATGTTTATATTAGAAAATAGCCTCACTAAAGTGTTCGCACTTACGCATTAAATGTTGCCCCTCGACGATCTCACGGAGACGCGCACTGTTTTACACTCGTCATTTTTTTGATCTCACTAAAACATTGTTCATTTTACACATTGCAAGAATGTTTGATTCTCGACAAGATCTACGCATGATGATGATTTACACACATTCTGAACGTAATTTCTTCTTTGCTCATGTAATTTATATTATTTCAAATTACGCTAATTACACTGCGATCCTTCTATCTCTCGTTTTAGCACAATATAGAAGAACTAAACTGATTTTCTTCGCACGTGTTCGTAGATTTTCGCTCACGAGAGACAGTCCACATGGTAGCCTGAACTCCGAGACGGTCCAAGAGAATCTCCGACAAATTTTGTCCAGAACGTGGCCGCGCTTCTATGTATGCGTGTGTATTTGTGTCGTGTGCGCTTGTTCTGCGAGCACGTGTCACGTGGCCCTTAAGCCGAACTCACAAGGGCCAGAGGTAGCAATAGTGAGCGGAACCATTGTCGCGGATACTGCTGCCGATGCTGAGCTCGAATGGAGTAATCGTCAATGAAGGGTGGTTCTAGAAGTACGGTTCTTTGTGGGGGACTGGACCCTCGCTCTGTGGAGTAAACATCTGTTCAGAAGCCCCACCACTGACATCACTCGCCCTATTGCCTTCAGATGCGGTATATTTCTTTTTTTTTTTTTTTTTTTTTACTAACGTCGAGGTCTTTTTATCTTCGAGTCTTTATGCGTGACATAAATATAGATACGTTTTCGAACAGTAGAGGGAATTATTTTCTGTAACTGAATTTTGGAAAAATCTATTTTTTTAGACATTAACGATCGGAGTTACAAATAATTAATAATAAAGATAAATTAAAAAAAGTTAGAAATCTTTTTGTTTTAGGAAGAACATTTATCTTCTTTTTCATAGACGTAGATGGGCTTTTCACTCGTGTAGATAATTTTGCACTAGCGCACTGTGATTGTTATCACCATTCTTTCACGCATTGTCTGCTATCAACCTCTTGACACATCACGGCGCGCCCATCTGGCTGGCCTCTTCTTAATAAACCGTGAAACAATTCTAATTGCGACATTGCACGCGAGCGCAAACATCGATGCAAGACGAGGTTTAGCGACGCATTAAATTAGCATTGCATTTCCGATGTGCATCCAACAACGCGCTCCGCGCGTTTTTCTTTTTCGACTCTATACACTGATTTGCATCACAATGCAACAATGCAGCTTAGTGTCTAGTTACAGATAAAGTTTTAAGTCATAACAAAAGCATATTATATTAGAACGCGTCGTCCCCTACATCGTATCTTCGTATGTGATTACACTCATCTTTGTGTACAAAAAATTCTATTTTATTTGTTCAATAATAATAATAAAAAATAAAATTCTTTTTTCAGGACGTGCAAATGTAATTTTTCTTCAAAATACTAAAACTTTCTTTAAAATATTAAAAGCGCAAGCATAGTTCGAGTATTCTTTAGTGTGAAACAAATTTTTAAAGTAGATTATACATTCTAAAGAACGCGCGTGAGTAATTAACATTTTCTTGTTAATGAATTTCATGCTATAACATCCGTACAACAAGGAAGTTATTTTCCAAGTTTGACGCATGAATCGAAGTTTTCAAAGCTTGAAAAAAGCTGTATGACGGTGTCGTTTTGCTTTAACGTCGCGACGTGAAATCACGACCGTCCCGACTCCTGGCCCTAATTGCTGCCAATTGTTGCCAATTGCCGAGCGACCGCGCGATCTCTGCAACTGTAATTTGCGGCTAGCGATGACATTCGCAGCTCGAGCATTGCGTACGTAAGTACGCGATGATCTCGTTCGCGCACGAACGTTTATTCTTTGGGATCGTTGCGTGCGTAGTACGAGTGCACCGACGCGGCCGCGCGGCAATTACGTGTAGCGGCGAACTCTTTAATACCAACTATAGTAATCGACTATAGCGCGAGTCTACCATGACCTCTCTTTATCGCTTTGATGATTTCCTTTCTCCTCGACATGCTCATCATAATGATTCGTCGCGGACGAGTCGCATCGATTTATCTCGCGTTGCATCTGTCTCTCGACTCGCCTTGGAACGTTTTATCGTTCTTTTTTGAGACAACTGACGTCATTGTTTCGGCTCTGCGACCTGACCGAGAGATGTACAAGTCTGCAGCTTGTGTATGCGCGTGCAATATTTTGGTGAACGTCATCCTGGGTCCTCTGAGTCACTCCGGGAACGGGACACTCGAGGCATTGTGTTAGAACTTTATCCTTAGGGCGCGTGCACACGGAGGAGGATTACACGAGAGGAAGTCACGTAACAGAGCTACGGGCACGCGAACAGGCTGTAATCGATAGCCAGTATGAATGAATCACGAGCCTATTTACGTCAACCTTAACCTTTCAATGCCTGCATCAAGGCCGGCTCCTGTTACTATCGTATTATAATCGTGCATCGCCACACGGAATTGTGTCAGCGGTTTTTCCGCAATTTTTTTTCTCTACGCGTCCTACAAAAATCGTCATGGCGCATCGTTCGAGCGACACCGTGCGCGTGATTTTTTTCAACATTTGCTCTGGTCGTTGCCTGACATTATCTTGCTTGTAACCTTGCTTCCATGTGAGGGAAGCTTTAAGGGCGCGCGCGATGTATGCGCGAGCACAGGGAGCTGACAGCTGTGGTCGATAGCCCACATGGCGCTCTTTGCTCTTGTTGGGATGCGGAGCTATCGATTTTATCGTGCCGTATTTTGCTAACGAATGGACGGACGAAGCATTGATTAGAGGGCAGGCGCTTTATCGTTCGGATAGTTATTGACTTGTTCCTGTTCCCGCCGGGCGGACTGCGGCGGAGAAAAAGATCTCTCATCGGCGCGGATGAAGTTAAGCCATCCAGGCGTCTTAAATAACGCGCTCGTCAGTCCGCGACTCCCGACCGCGTCATTATCTTATCGGTAAGAACCACGCGATCCGATTGATGATCTCGCGTTCGTTCGCGCGCCGTCCTCGGATCCTTCGGGAACGAGAAGCAGGAAAAACGGAACTGCTTTCTCTCTCTCTTTCTGTCGTAAACGGTCTCACTGAACGGCCGTATCTTTTAACTTGAAGCGTTCTCTGCTTTTCAAGCATTTTTTCACGTTCTCGAACTCTCTCTGCTGAAGGCGAAGAGACAGTTACGATGTGTGTGCGTGTACGTGTGATTTACATCATTAGCGCAGTTGCAAGGAAAGAGAAATGTGAGATTTAATCGCGGTATACCGAAAAAAAATCGAAAGTAACAAGATTCGAATTTCTTAAAAAATTAAATAAGATGAATCGAAATATTTATTCAAATTTCTTAAAAAAAAAAAAAACAAATAAGATGAATCGAAATATTTTGAGGGCGAGTTTGACCTTGCGTTGGGTGTCGCGCTGTACATCGTGAAGTTAAAAATAATTCGTGTGAGAGGCTAGACAGACGGGGAACTCTGGAAAGTTTATACGTAAGAAAACAGTTTCTACGTGAGAAAAGGGTTTCTAAATATTTAGAAAATTTGCGCGGAAGCGTATGGTTAGTCTCATAAAGGCGCCATAATAACACTATCAATCTCTATCGCTGTTGATGAAAGTTACGTCTTTGCAAGTACAAGATGTTAAACACGAGACGCTGCAGTCTATGATAGCGACAATTAAAACGCGTGTATTAACAAAGTAAGGAACGCACATCTTAGAATTTACTAAATCTCTTGATAAAATTCTTGTGCGTTTAAATTCTTCATCGCAGCTTTTTCCGGTTTCAAATTTCCCGACATCTTTCAGAAACAGCGCGAAAACCTAACGGAGACGTTCGTTCTCGTCATTTTACACGTTTATGTTATTTCTGTGCCGGCGCGGTACGTGTGTGTCGAATGTCCCGGGTACAGTTAGGTATGCGTTTGATAGCACGTTCGACTGTGCGAGCGCGATCGTAAAGACCGGTAAAAATTATAATAAGCGCACACCACGTTTCCCTTCTGCTCTAGCGCGCTGCCTCTTTGCAATATTCTTCGGCCACGGGTTGCGCATTTGCTTGCCGAGGTGCTCATCGTTTTCTAAATTGCAGAAGATTTCTTGTAAACCAGGTTAATGTTAAGAGAATGGTAGAAAAAATAAAAAAAAACTAATAAAAAAAACGCACAGGAAATCGTTGATACAATGTATTTACCGATTAAAAATATTACTTCTAATTTTTTTTCGAAGTATATGAACGCAGCAAGTTTTGCGGAAAAATTGCGAGTCTTTAAAGTCTTCTCAGCGCGTGGAATTCCAGGCAAAAAAACTTTACAGCGCAGCAATTATGAAATTATCATGATGTATCTTATAAGTGATGTCATTTCGCAAGAAGCTAGGAAAAGGCGGAGACAAATCGCATGTTATGCATTCATCGGACGAACGACACAATGCTTCGGTTTTCCGATGTTGAGCTATCGGTATAATAGCAACACGATGCCTACGTGTAGAACTTGTGTAGGTAGTCACTGACATTTTCAAATGTCAGCGGGACCTCTTGCAATGAGCGGTTTATCATTTAGGCTGCAACGAAACCATAGGTCGGTGTATCTGTATCGGATGCTGTGAGCATCTCGCGAACGAGAGTTTTTCTTTAGAAAATTCAGCTTTCAAAAATAAAATTAAGTCGCGTCCCGTTAAATTGACGCTAAATCTTCGCAAGTCATAGCGACAGTTATATGCAGTATGCATAATCAACAAAAATATTTACGATGACGTGTTTTACACTTTATTAGCAATCAAATCGATCGAAGACACGAGATCGGGGACGAGCAAAAAACCGTCTATTGGGAGATTAAACAGTTTTATGAGTGAGACACTTTTCAATTAGCGGACAGTTAATTTCCTGCCGCGCCCGTGCGGAGCGATCGGCGACTTTCGATCATTCTTGAATAAATATCCACAACGGTTCTTCTATGAAAAACAAGAAAAAAAATAGAAGAAACAAAAGTGAAATTTCTTTCCAGACATAGCGATTGCTATCTCACTCGCCTTTAAATCGCTTTTCTATACGCGGTTCTGTCGTTTCTCGTTTACTTGAAAATCTAATCGCATAATTCTTGTATATCCTGTTGCATCAATCATAACATACATGTACCTACTGATCCGAAACAGTTTTTATTGGAGATTCAATATACACGTTATATATTTTGATCACAGATAAATGAATGATGTGTAATTATAATTCTAATAATAACGAGTCCCTGGAGCAATCGCTCGTTAAAAGACATAGGAGAAAGTTTTAGTGAGAGTTAGTTTTTAGAGTTATATTTAACATCTGCAGGCCTTAGCAAAGTATTTTTCCTCATTCAATCTAAAAATCAAACATTTTTGTTTTCGATAATGTGAAAATTAAAAAAGAAATCTCTCCATCTTTTTGTTATTGTCAGTATAACAATAGTTATTGTTATTAGAGCTACACAATTGAATTAGTCATTGCCAGATAGTTATCTTTAAATAATTAAACTAAACTATCATCATCATCATCATTATCTCGCTGATAAGTGTACTGCCTTACTAAGCGTGATGCAATAATTACAATAAAAGAAACTACTAATTGCAATTTAAACGTGTTTCCGTATCCTCGCAAAATTTGCAGCAAATTCTATACTCAGCAGGGCAGCACCCTATTCGCGAAACGTGTCTCGGATGACCACGAAGGGATCGCAGAGCCTTACCAGGTCTCCCGCAGGCCGCGTAACGTGGGGATCTCTTGGGGATCGCGCCGGTCGGGACGCGCCGATCAATAGGAGGCGGAAAGGCACATGTCCCGATGACTTCTCACGCCGCGGCGCTCACAAGGATCAACATTAGACATCTCCGACGGCGTCGCCCAACGACGTCTCGCGTCGTGGGCGAACTGCGAGGGCGGCTTCGGGGGAGCGCCCGTCCGGCTTAGCGCATAAATTCGAGAGACACAACAGACTTATACGTTCCGGATGTAGCGCGAAAAATTTTTGTTCACACGGTTAGCACGTAGCTGACGCCGGGGCGATCAAGAATTGCGACCGCGACGACGGCAACGACGATGAAACACCGCGAAATGAAGGCGTGACGCGAAAGCCGAGAAAAGTCGAGACACTGGCCTGCCATCGGAGGGACCGTCGACCCGGCGCAGCGGCTCTGGTTACGCGACGACGCATTGCGCCGACGTCATAACGACGTCGACGTCGTCGTCGTCGTCAAGGCGACGGCGCGCGCCGCGGATTCTCTCTCCTCTTTGTGCGCGTACCGGCCGAATCGATCTCTCGAAGTACGTCGAGATATCGAGGCGCGAGAGTTTTGAAATTTCTATATTGTAATAAATTGAGTAAAAAATTGTTTAATTCTAAAATATATTTTTAGATTATATGTAAGATAGTAAGTAAGAATGAATAATAAATAACTAGTTTAACTATTTTCCTTCCCATTTTTTTTTTTTTTTTTTTGTAGATTTCTTTTGCGCGCGCGCGTTATAACAGTTACGTGAAGCGACTTCATCTGATTCGCATAACTTATCGACCAAAGGTAGCAGGTGAATACAATGTAACGTTGACGCGCCTAACAGCAAGCAACTAACGATAAGCATTGCTAAAAGCAGTAAATTATTATCGAACGTCGAGTGGTTATCAATAAAAATTATTTATATACATTTTTATACATCTATTTTTTCGACTGTTTTTATTAACATCTCCCGTCGAGATAATGATAAATTTACGATTCGAAAGAAATAAAATTCCTGCAAGTGTACGAGCGAGTATACCAGTATGCGATAACTGGCACCATTCTGAGACCGAGACGAAGCACATTAACCTAAGCCTACATTACGTGGAGCAAGTCATAGTGTCTCTAGGTCAGGAGGGCGCGGGTCACATTCCTGACGGGTTCTGAAAATCCTTCTTTATTGAATATATTTCCGTCTGCGCACTGTATTACGAATGATAATTTTATGATAACGTTCTATTGATCAACGATTACAGCAATTTTACGAGCTACGACCAAGATGTAAAGTGGTACAATTCCAAAGAGCAGAGACGTTTCAAACTGCCATCTTTTTATTTTTCTTGCCGCCGAAAATAGTATAATAAATTAACGCTTACAATAATACCCTTATTATAAAAACGCACATAACATTTCTAATATTATTAAAGTACAAACAACATATTATTACTATTTTTAATTTTTGGTAACTTAGTTACATTATTTGCTAATTTAATTTTCTATAATACCATTATAGTTGCTAACTTTTATTACTTTGTAAAGTAACATTTGTAAAGTAAATAACGTATTAATATAATACGTAACATAAAAATTTTCAACATTTATATCAATATGTTTACAACTATCACAAACATATTTATTCTTACTTACAGATTTTAATTAACTGGACACGTGTTCCAGAAACAAGAATTTATAACTGAGTCCATTTTCAAGGATTCCATAGCTTTCAGATCTAATTTTTCGCCATGCATTTTCGCCTCTAGAATTGTCAGTCGATTTTTATAAACAGCAGCCAAACAATATCTTTTTTCGAAATTAGTGTACTTCCGTATTTTAAAGTGAAACAATTTATCAACTTTTAGATGTATAGCATTTCTCTCCACAAAACCTTCAATACCTTGAAACAAAAGATATGACACGTATAAAAACTATGTAAAACAATATAACTGCATTTTCTTTTATAATTATAAAAAATTCTTTTTTAATTAATTCATATTGTACTTATTTGTCTTGACAACAAATTTACCTCGATATTCATAAATCCGAATGATATCAGTATTTTCCACAAAGATAAGCAATGTCTCAACAAATCCAGGGAAATGTAAAATCCTAATTGATCTTGGCCGACGTGCTTTTATAACTTGCAAGATTTTTGTTTGCGAGACGTCATTTTTGTAGATCTGAACAAATAAAATAACATAAGAGCATTAACGTAAATTATTTAATTATACAAAATTCAGATTTAGAATATTTTTAATAACTTACATATATATAATTTGAACTCATATCTTCGTTGTAATAGATGTACTCCTCTTTTTGATAAATACCTACTCTGAACTTCAATATTTTACTGTAATCGAGATCACTTGTAAAATTTGTATCGTTTGATGATTTTCCTCCTGCCTCGTAGATAAACGATCGAGTAGCTTGCACGATGGAATCATTATTTGAAATCAAATTTAACTTCTTGTTCTCAAATAATGTAATGGCTTCTAATATATCGGACTGTATGTTGTCTGGAGCTGCTTCGAAACTCTCGTGAATCATTGATACAACTTCTTTTCGTGATAGATCCATGTCGGCAATATTACCAAGTTCCAATATATGCTGAAATAAAAATTAAAATAAAGATCAAATTAAAAATTTAATGTAGAAATAAATTTAATTTTATACACAAATACTAATTATCTTATTTATCTTTTTTCTTTAATAGAAAATGTGTGTGTACGTGAACTTACCGTCAATCTATTATTCTCTAACTTCCATATATTGTTAAGACTTCTACCACATGTACGCTTTGCGGTGGTAAGTAAGAATAAACCATGATCTGATTTGAAGACCATCCAACGATCAATTAATCCAAAATCGGATATCACGTCGATTACTTGAAAATCAATTTGATCGTACAGTATCAGCTTCACACGGCAAGTGTCATAATTTACTAATATATAATTCGTATCGTGTATTTCGATGTTATAGATGTCATGAATGTCACCCTCAAAATCGAGAACTTTTAAATAATCAAAAGTATTGAACTTATATATCTGGTTCGCAGCGTTACATTTAAACCGCTCCAAATCAAACTCACACAAATTATATATATCTTTCTGCAAAAAGTAAAATAATTATACAAGATAAACATAAGTAATTTTTTATTGCGTTAACTATATGAATGTGATTGTTAAAATATATTCAATATTAAAAACGTTATGTTCCGCACTCTGTAAATGTTTTCACATAAAAAAATAATTCTCTTACATCCGCTTCCTCAATAACACGGTTTATTTCGGGAAGATCTTTCGCTAAGGCAAGCGATGTTTCTGTAATGTTAACCTCATTCAAAAATTCACTCCCTTTAACATTACTTTTAAAGTGAACATTTCCATGTATTTTCCACTTTCCAGATATAATCTGAGTTGCTTTCTCTGTTCTCTTTATTGCCGCTCCTAGCCAATTAACTGGATTAATTTTATTTAGAGATCCCAAAATCCTGAGACTCTTACGAAGGATAACTGGAGACTTGAATATAAAGTTTCCTGAAAACATTACGAATATATTATTTATATCGATATTTTTTTCTGTATATTTATTAGTTTTACATTTTTTTTATCTTTATATAGTTTTACCAGTCAAAGTTTCATTGGCGGTCAGAGAAATAAATTGCTTGGGATTAACACCGTTAATGTGATAAGCATCGAAGTTAAGGGACGCGTAAACATTTCCCAGAATCCTAATGTTTCCTGTGATATTCTGATTACCGTATATCTACAAAAGCAATTCATTGTGTTATAAAAATATACATCAATAAAATTTTTTACTTAGATATTTGCGCCAAATATATCTAATGGCGTAATTGAAACATTGTTTCAATGGCGTTACAAGTTAAAGTTGAACACGAGGCTCTCAAATGTTCACGATTAGTGACAGTTTCCTCCTTGCGTTCGCGATTGCACGGATTCAATATGTACATACATACAAGGAGCCTAAGTTTTAAGTGGAATTCGAACAGTTCGAACCACTAGAAGTTCTTGGAGACACTTCTATTAGAGGAAAAGTGTACATCCTTTCTTCGAAGTTTGTTTCCGAAGCGAATTGACCCGTAAAAATTGAGAGAGCGAACCTAGTTCTCAATCTTTGCAAAAAACTATCTGAACTACGGTTCGATCAATATATAAAAAAAAAAAATTGCTCTATCTTAAGATTTAATGTACCATAAAAGTATCCTCGAAGATGTTCTTCAATTCGTAAGTGTTGATACGTCCCAATAAGTCGAAGTTTTTGACGGTGACATTAGTACCATTAAGCCAATCGATCATAATAAGCTGCTTCGTGCGCAATGGAATCAATAAATCCATCTCCAAGCCGTTGACCTGTGTGACTTTTATGTTTGCTTGAAAGGTTGCATTGTCAAGTGTCATCCGAGCTGAAAGATGAAATGTTTTTTTTTTTTGTCAGATTGATTATTCGATATGACTACATCACATGTTAAGCACGTGTGCAAATATACATCTGTTTTTATTACATAAAACTACTCACCTGGAATATATGTGGGCTGGTTGAGAGCGATAGCATTGTCCTGCAACTCTTTCATATCGACTCCCATAACGGTGTTGGATTGTAATTTCTGTTTTACTATGAGATCTTTTTGTATGTAAACATCTTCTTTAAAGATCACTGTGCTATTGATCGAGAAAGGCTTGTCGATGTAAACAGCACCTTTGTAAAATGAATACAAATCCAAATCGTTCAAGCTGCCGTCGATGGTGAACATGCCTTTAAACGTGAGCAAATTTTTGAATAATTTTGATCCAGATATTGTGACATTCGTGTCATTCTTAGGAATGATTGTTTCCATGAAACTGTCAAACATCACTCCTTGAATTGATCCGCTCACATTTAATTCTCTTATGGAAGCGGATTCGATGAAAGAAACGTTACCACGAAGAGCGTAGGAGTTGTTACCGAGAAGCTTGAATCTATCTGTGAAATCGTGGAAAGGCACATTTCCAATTTTTCCGATTGTATTGAAGGTGTTTGAAACGATGACTGAACCTAAGAAAATAAAAATTTTTATTAACATTCTACGCGTAATAAGTAAAAAATCACGAAAATTGTTTGTACGTATGTATGAGTGTGCACAATGTACCATTCACAACGATCGGTCCTTTCAGCACTTGTTCCTTATCAGCACTCAAAATGTCATCCACAGAATGTCCGTTTATAGACAGCGTTTCTAAAACCTCGCACGTGACATTTTCGAATATTTTGAAACCTGTAAATGTAACATTTCTGTCTGTCTTCCAAACAATATCAGAAATAAACTCTGAGAAATTTAATCCATTCACGAAGCCGTTCACTGTTAGATTTTCGATCGATACGCTTTTACTGAAAATTATAGTCGCCATGTTATCTTCGTCGAAAATATCAAGAATATCGTTTCCATTAATCGAAGACGCTGTTATTATTCCTGTTACTTGTAACGATTTTATCGATGTGTTATTGTTAAACAAGTCGTTATACAGAGATTGTGCATCTAGTAATAGTTGTTTTAATTCGTTCACTGACATTCCGTTGACGAGTTTGGCATCCAAGATGTCGATTTCTAGATTGTTAATTGTCAAAGCGCCTGTCAGATTTTGCTGCGTAGAACTTGTTACCATGTGTTCAACCAGTTCGGTATAATTAATCTCATTAATTATTTTAGGTAAGACTTCATCGGCCATTAATGTCGAGATCGTCAAATTGTCGAAATATATACTTTGAAAAATATTATTAAGTTTTTTAAAGAAACTAGTTTGTGAAATAGTTTGCTTCAAAGTTTTGAAAAACAAATCCTCAACAATAACTGATTTGGTAAATGATAGTATTGTGTTTAAACAACCAGAATGTTCTTCGTGCTGATGAGTTATATAATCTCCAATCACGTAATCATGTAATTGTTGCACGCTACCAAGAATTACATTGCCAAATGTAATATTCGCTGATATTTTTTCTAAGTCTGAAAATAATAATTTAACATATATTATGAAAATTATACTTAATGTCTTTGAAACTTTAATTACAGAAATTATAAGAATTCTATGTAATGTTTAACTTAAATTATAATCAATGTACTCACAGGGAAAGTCTTGTTCAGTGTTTAATGTTACGAATTCTGAGAATAAATGATTGTTAATTGTTACGGCTGTAAAGCTAGACTTTATAGTTACGCCATTCAGGAATGTTTTATTCCCAGTAATCACAGCACGTTTCTCAGTTTTTAACAAAAGATCGTCTAGATCCGACCATGTTTTTTCATCAATCGAATCTTCGAGCACAATATTTCCCATAACGATCAGATTTTCAAAACTGACATCCGATAATAGCCTATCAGTTTCATTCAACAAACTCTCTACGCTTACATTCAGACCTGTTACATTTCCGTCGATCTAAAATAATAATTGTAACATCATTATGAAATATATATAATTAAAAATTAAATATATAAATTTTCTTACCGTGAAAGTTCCATCGACTTTTAGATTTTCAAAAGTAATTTCCTTGTCGAGAACCTCGTCTCTGCTAGCAATAATGAAGTCATCAATACTTATTCCATTGATCTTTTCTATATTTCTCAAATTCGTTGTAGATAGATTGCTAAAATATTTTTCACCCGTAATCTCTACAAAAGAGCTGTTATTTAAAACATAATCGCTTGGATACTGCAGGTGATTTAGATTTTCGATATTGACGTTTTCAGCAATAAGTGTCTGAAAGAAAATAATAATATAATGATAAGAAATAATAAATTAAAATTGTGTTTTATATAAAAAAAAATATACTTATTATTTTTAGATAGTTCAGTAAATTGTGATATATCGACATTTTTACAGAACAATATTCTGTAGAATATAATTATGTTTCTTACCCCTTCTATAATAGTCTCTCCAGAAATAATCGCCGGTTTATCCTTCCATACTATAGTTGCCATCAGATCTTCCCAGGTGATGTTATTTATTTTGGAAAAATTCAAGTGTCCCTCTACTTCTAATCGCTTTAATCTTGAAAACTCTATGTCACTGTAATTCTTGATCGTAGCATCGAAAACAATATTTTCAATGGGAATGTCATTTATAAATTGGACAGTTAAATTACGAAAATCGATGGAAGAACATTCGTGCTCGTTGACAATATACTTGCTTTTCGTGCTCGAATCCGGTACTTTGTATATAGAAGTAGCGTTAAGATTTTTTGCGTATAAAGTACCATTTATTACAAAATCTCCAGTTATCTCACTATTCAAAGATAAAACGATCGTATTGCTCGAGTTTATCAACTCGTGCATTTTTTCGAGCTTCGCGTCGAGTTCTTCTATTCTCTCTGTAATCGACGTTACATTTGTCTTGATATCTTCTATTGTCATTTCAATCGAACCGACTTTGACGGTGTCATAATATACGTCTCTTCCGATAGCAGCATTCGAAGCATTTACTTCCGACAGATTCCAGAATCCTGTTATATTGGGATTATTCAAGTAACTTTGATTCAATAGTGCCTCAGTCTCGTCAAAAATGGTTTCCTGCTTTCGAAAGACTTCCTGGAAGAGGAATTTTACAGCGTCACAATGTTATAACATTTTAACGTTATAATATTTGTCTTAAATAATATTTATTAAAACATATATATACAAGAAAAAACAATTGTGTGAACGAACCTCCAGTAAAGCTTGTGTTTTCAACATGCTCTCCATTTCGTCGTAAATGGGATGAGCTATTTCCTTTAAATTTACTTCAATACGTACAAGCGTGTTTGTATATATAAATCCTACGTTTGGAACAGCGACAACTTTCGACAGATCGAACGTGTTCAAAATCTCGTTGGGCAAAGGCACTGCCTTAAATTTCGACCCATGCCAAGCCAAAGCGATTACAGTTGAATTTCTTAATTGAATTAATAATAATGATTCGTCTCGGTACGTGTTTATTGGCACAGCGGTGATCCAAATAATATCTGTTCGATACATAACGTTTTGGAAAGTTTATACCATTTGTATATATTGTATATACATACATATATTTCTGACAATTATTTTATCTTACCACTGAAATGTAAATTTGTTTCGCCGTTATCTTGAAATTCGCTTTCGGAGAAGTAAAGCAAACGCGGTTCCTGCCCGCCAATTGCAAGATATTGAATATAACCACTCTCGAAGCAAATAAAGTTTGCGAGCTTATTGGACTTGATAACTTGAAACTCTTCGAATTGGCACAATTTATCTTCTTTTTTCGCCTCGTACAAAACAACGCTGTCTACTTTTCGAAAGGCCAACACAGTACGTTCAGAAATCGGACAAACTTGAACATCGAGTATTTTCGGAACAAACAACCGTCGACAAAACCTGCACGATACATATTTACACATAAAGATTACAGTACGTTGCTACAGAGAACACATCTGAATGTAAA
The DNA here is from genome assembly GCA_014825685.1 of Pseudomyrmex cubaensis. Taxonomy (NCBI): domain Eukaryota; kingdom Metazoa; phylum Arthropoda; class Insecta; order Hymenoptera; family Formicidae; genus Pseudomyrmex; species Pseudomyrmex cubaensis. The sequence continues at coordinate 25,477 of QVOA01002511.1, forward strand.
ACTGAAAAAAATATGAAGTGTACCAAATATCGATGTGATGATCTTTGTAATCAACATCAAAATTGTAAATGTCAATCAACGTTTTATCATTGAAACGTGCATCATTATCGAGCAGCAACAATTTGTGTTGGCCATTTTCTCTCACAAATTCCAGATCTTGAATTTGCTTTTGCACAGGCATTATCGAATATAATGTATACGAATTTCTGAAAATTCTGTACCAGTACAGCGAATAATCGTTTTGTTGTTTAACGAAAAGAACTGCCATTAAATTATTCACGTTATTCTCACTCGTGGTTTTATCGATATTTAAATTAAGAATTTTAAATTGCAATATTTGTCCTTTTATTTTCACTTCTAGAACACGCTCAATCGACAAATCGTTCAAATTAGTTTTATAAAAAACTAACGTTGAATTTTCAGTGGAAATAAAGTAAGTGGCTCCCGTTTGCATAACTAACCACTGATTGTTTTCGGACACATTAAATTTATGCGTTGAAATATTTGTCACGACAACATCTGGAAATATTTAAGCAAATATTTCTTTACATAAATTCTAGCAAAATTATACTTGTTGATATTCAATTAAATGTTCAATGAAAAAAATCTGTCTCTCTCACCTTCTCGATTTCCAACTCCCGTGCCAAATTCGTATTTCTGCCAAATTAAAGATACATCTTCACGATCCCGTGTGCGTCGAGTTGCTCTATGAATATTGACGAGAATTTCGTCCAATATTTCAGACATTTCATCGATTTTTTGGCATCTCGCATCATTTATGAAGATCAAAAGCAGAAGGAAATACACAACGAGATCCTTACTCGGTAACATTATGCCCGCAAACTGAGACTGAGCTGTGTGGAATTCTTACGATTGCCTACCTCGTAAATATCGTCGTAAGACCCACAATATTATGATTCATAGTGAACCGATGCTGACATCTGATTCAACCTACTTTGAATTTAATTGGTTTCACGTTTTCGTGTGATTTCAAAATCAAGTTCCACGTTAATAATTTACTACTGTGTTTAATAACTATTGTATACTCATATTTTAAACGTAACATAATTATCAATTTTAATATTATAATCTCGAGAAACACGTGTCTCGCGTACCAAGTTTACGTGTAACAAACTTCGCGTAAAACAGAAGACTTTTTTTATACACATACATGTTGACCGCGACATTGGGAGGATCGAGGAAGATGTTTTTTTTAATTGCCCTTCTCCCTTCCCAACAACATTGTTCTGACTTGCGCGAGGAAGTTGAGCCGCAATTAGTATGCTGAGAACGCTACGCACACCTAACGTGAAAGGAGAACTTGTGGCGAACAAAGTGTAGATGCATGTAAAGAAGAAATCTTCTTTAGCTCTTATATCGAGAATCTGTATTAAACTACTTGTAACTATATACTCGAAAGTGGTATACATATGTAAATATATGTACATTAAGATTAAAAATAAAATAGAAAACTGATATTTATAACAACATGGAATCACAGATTCAAATGACATTAACTTGTCATATAAAGTTCGCGTTTTATTCATACATTTCTCTACAGAAAATTATTTTTTGTCATCCTTTCCTTCTTTCTATGTCACATTTGTACAAAGTAGCATGCATAACTGCTACATGCTAAATAATGCTATATTTTCTCTTAACCATAACGTCATATTTGTAATACATGATGCTCTTCGGTTTATTAGGGGGAATTAAATCGAATATCGAGTCGGAAAAAACGAGATCAATTTGTCAGCGAATAGTGTATAGATTGTAATAATAGTTTTGATTTAAAAAACTAAAAGTTTTAGAAAGATACTCAATTTCTATAGTAGTTTCTAAAGAATTGTTTTAATAAAATAATATTTTAAAGTGTATTATAACAATTATAAATTATGCATAGTTTTTTTTTAATAATAAAAATTCAATATTTTTTTACAATAAATGTCCAATTTTTTCCAATACTTTTATTTATATTAAAGAATTTTATTGAATAAGATTATTGATATATATTAAAATACTGAAAAATTATAAATACATGTCATCATAAATTACGGCACGTTGACTGGTAAAAATCTCGATCTATCTCCAACTTTCGGTTGGAATCTCAAATTTATTTTTTGATTATCTTCTTCGCCAACTTCAAGAAAAGTATTCCAGTCTACCAAAAAATACAAGCCGCTTCTTCGTTTTGTTGGCAAAACAGGATCCGGTGCACTGGTGGAACCACCGAAAGATTCTTCCAATGCCGCGAGATTTGCGGACGTCGACGATTCTGGAGCTGTCGTCAATGCGTTCAGGAAGCCGGAGCCGTCCTTCGCGGAATCTGAAGTCGTTGGGGATACCGTCGTTATGGTCGTCGATGTTTCCGAGGAAATGTCTACAGATGCTGCCGACAAGATCCGTGGTAAATTGCTGTTCGATCTTACTTTGTGCATTATAATTTGCGAAAAAAATGTAAATAATGAAATAAATTATGTCTTGGCAAGACTGAAAATGTTTGTTAAAAAAATGTTTTGTCACCACATACAGTTCTTAAAAATAATGGAAACATTTTAACTTAGAGAGAAAGTAAAAAATTAGAAAAATATGTTATGACCATACACAACAGATAATGACAGAAACAGATAACGACAAATAATGACAGAGAAACTTGAGAAAACATGAAACGAGGTTCTCTTTACTACGACAAAAGCGTAAGAGTTGTTTTTTGCGTTTATGCTATTTACGTAAACCTTATCACAGAAATGTCATGGAAGAAGAAATCATTTCCGGGGAATAAAGTGTATTATAAATGTCGTTCGCGCAACTGTCCATCGCGATCAGTACTGACTGAATAGAATCGTTTCGAGCTAGAAACCGGTTCGCGTGCGACAGCATGCATCCAGCATTCACACATGCAACATTTACGACGCACGCTGCTTCGCGGTGAAAGAACGCGAGATTAAAGTTATATGTACATCAGTAATATATGCGCGTAAAAAAAAAAAGTTTGCGTGCAAAGAACCGCCTGGAACATCGTCGTTCGAATAAATTGCATGCTAAAGCGTATCGGAAAACTTATCATGCGTTGCGTCAGTGACTTATAGATTTACCCAAAGAGCATCGGATTTAGTTTTAAGCTGATCATCAGTTTTGTTGCATCATTTTAAGACGTTCCGACTTAACTAAATATAATCCGATTAATTTAAGTTATGCTAGCGTTCTATAAATTTCTCTTATACGAACTATTGATCGACAGACTTCGTTTCTTATACTCTAGATCGGATTCTTGAACGCACCGAGAGATAGAGATGAAGCGTATACTGAAGTGGAAGCGAAGAAAAACGTAGCTAGAGAAGATCATGCTAAAAGAGAAGAGTTGCACCAAAACGAATATTTAGCAATAAACATCTCCCAGATCTGTCATTTAATCGGGAGGTCGTCTAGTCCTAGTTCCCATATTGGTTAACATGCTTCTGATCATCGTCAGACCCTGAATGACCCTTCTAATCCAGTATTCCGAAGTACCCAAAACGGATATCATGAATCGTTTTATACCGGTAGAAATAGACGTTTCTGCAGTCGGCGTAATATTCGCGACATCCTGATCGCTGTTTGTGGTAGTTTTGACTGCTTCATCCTGATTTTGTCTCTTTACTTCGTTTTTGAGCGTGTCTTCGTTATACATCTTGACGATCTCTTCTAACTTCAAAGGATCAGGTCCGTCTTTTAGAGTTTTCGAAGTCTCCAGCAGATCACTGGCCGCTTTTCGCACATCCGTCGCGTTAGCTTTTCCCTCCTGGACCAATTTGATCATATCCAAGAGCTCGTTGATCTTCATCTTTTGTTTCTCATCCTTCACTTCAACTTCGTGAGGCTTGAACACGTGAAATCTAGTCGACTCCGTCGGTTCTGTATCCTCCAGCTTTGGTGTCGTCTTTGGTACTTTGCGACGAGAGATGAGACCCACATTCTCCAGAATCTGTCTCATGTTACCTGGAACGGCCTCGATCAACGACGGCCGTTCTGTTGATAATGGCATAGCTTTCTTCTGCCTGTTATCGCTTACGCCAAGTCCGAACTGCGCTAAGAAATCTTTCATGTTGGGATCTCTGACCTTGCCTAACGTTGGCAAGGCCTTGAAGTTGGTATAAGAATTTGTCTTCACAGTCGGTTTTGGCGTTGTTGACGTCGTAGTTGTTGTCGGATTTGACGTCTGAAGACCAAATCGTTGAAACAGCAATTGCACGTCGGGTGTAAGATTATTGATCCCCTTTCCGATTTCAGAAACAACCGGATTTTCAAAAGTGTTCTGAGATGTTATCGACGGTAAATCAGGCATCACGGACGTTAGACCGGAAGTCGGGTAGACGAAGCCGTTGTTAGCAATCTGAGAGTTCTCGAAACTTTCCTTACTCTTTTCAAACACTTCTTCCACGTTATTGGCATTTTCCGGTCGTAATCCGATTGAGGCGAGCAGATCCATTAGTTCCGGACGCATCGTCGTCATTGTCGTTGTCGGGAGTGGAGTCGTCGTAATTCTGCGGAATCCTCCAGAGTTAAAATTATAAGTGAAATTATACTTTGGTTTCTTCGAAGAAAAAGAAGAAGGAGTGGTCGTCGGTGTTACGTAAATAGCAGTTGACTGCTCAGCATCTTTTATCTTTTCAGATGTTATCTTTGATGTTTCTGTGACGTCTTTTGTTTTACTAATTATTGTTGGCATCGTAACATTTTTTGAGATCGGAGAGAAAGATTGTTTATTGTGAATTTTTTTGAAGGTCAAATCCGGTATTTTCGTTGTCGTGCTGCTTGTTGGTGCATTGTAGCGCCATTGATTAGCAGACAAAACAGTTTCCTGCTTGAAAGGACGAGAGGTTGATATTTTCAAGATATCTTTGGGACTTGTCTCCGTTGTTCGTACCGTTGCACTGGTGCTGTATACTATAAAAACATTTTCGTCTTTAGTCGACGAAGTGCCTGGAAATACCGGTCGCCTGGTTGTTGTTGATCTTTCGATAGTTTGTTGTTTCTGCAGGTTTTCCAAGTTGAAGCTGAACTTTATCGGGGCCGAATCGAGCTTCAGCGGCGTCTTGGTACTCACTTCCGAGTATGTTTCTCTGTGATTTTTATAACGCGTTTTTGCGGATGGAGTTTCCTTTGATGTCGCTTTTTCCGAAGCGTGCGTCACCACTAGATTTTCAAGAGATTCCTCATCACGTCGTGTTTCTTGCGTGGTGGATGTGCTTAGTTGCTCGTTATTCCATTCTTGCAGATTTTCCGAGACTAAAGACGGATCTGCGATAACTCGAATTATCGGTGGTCTGGTGTACAAATCCGTTAAATTTTCTTTCGCGTCTTCTGCTTTGAATGGCAAGACCACCATCAATGCTCTTTGATAGATTTTCCTTGCTTCCTCGATTGTCTCCTTACTTTTATAGACCTCGAGATCTTTGGACGTGATATTAAAAAGGATGTCGACGATCTCGCGTCTACTGAGATGTGGTAAACTCGAATTCGAGCGAATTAATCTCTCAACTTCATCGACTGTGCGATTGATCGAGCTCTCGACTTCAATACTTGAAGGAAGTTCATCGCAATGACTTAAGCCAAGGACGATTAGCATGCAGAATAGTGCAATCTAAAAAAAGTAATAATTAAGTTAGTAAGTTACACAAGTTTTTATCATGAAGTAAATGTAACTTTATTTTTAAAAATATTTAAAAAAATATATAAAGAAATATAAAAAATAACAAAACTATAAAATGTTATGAGTTTTAAGAATTTATCCCATACGTATTGAGTATTATTATATTAGTATACTTTCTATCACTTCTTTTATATTGTGCAACAAATAAATAAAATAATCATGTCGAGGTAGATATGTGAAAACATAATTTGATTATGTAATTTCTACATAACTTCAGTAAATTTTTTTGTCGCATGACTTTATAAATGCACACGCAGATTTTGATTATATCAGATGAATCTATCGTAATATCTTTTTTTTTTCGTATTATACGGATCATAAATTTATATATGCGTTTCTTGCTCTCGTAAACAATAATTACTCAATTAAATCAAAGAAGAACAAGCTCAGATGTGTGTCAGTTATACTTTTCATATTCATGAGCAAACGTTGCAAAAGGAGCCTTGGCTAGATCTTGTTGATGTCAAAGAGCACAGTTGGCTAATTCTTACAGGTCTGATCCTTTCGTAACATTTACATCACTCGTAATGTATATGCAGTTTGTTCTAGAAACCAAACCAATTTATGTGATATAGGAATATTTTTATAATTAATTTGCTTCGCTCTTTGCTATATTCTATGTATAAAATGTCGGGCTTGCTTTTTATATTATGAAATGCAATTCTTTTTTAATAAATTAAAATTTCACGACACTGGCAATGCTTCGCGTAAGAGAAAACAAACGTGAACCTGAATTACACGGTGTTAGACACGCGGTGAACAAGCAAACGGTAAGTTGAAGAAAATGAAAGTTACTTTCGTCTTCTTAACTATCGACGGTGGAAATTTGGCGTCAGATTTATTTGATTTTTCGCTGCAATATCGTGAGAGTAACATATAATTTCCGTCCGTTATAATGTCAAAGTGTGATTGGCATAACAGAAAATTGCGGTTCTTATAATATACGATTGAAAACGGAAAAACGATTGCCACAAAACAACGAGAGGCAAGCTTGTCGATGGAAAATCGAATCGAATCTTCGCGAGTTTTCATTGATAGAACGTTCTTGAAAAACAATCACGATTATATACGTGGAAATAAAAACATGTGCTTAACGAGCGTGGAGAAAAAACGTCACCGGAAAGAACCAACTTTCACAATCTGATGTCACGCAGCGCTGAAAAATGTTTATCGCGCGCGCTGCAAAGATGATGATATTTACTGATACGAACACTAATGTGTGCAATATATCAAGCTTGATTAATGCGTGTTTATACAATGTATATGAATTTCATTAAGGATGCTTCTACAGGATCATAAATCACGCAATAATGTACCAATCTTCAAAGGATAAAACTCCTTTATGAACACCGTTTTGTCGATTTAAATTTAAATCTTGAAGGTACGATGCACACACAAGATGTGAGTATTTTAAACTCCGACGAAAGATGAAAAGTGTCTGGTTTTACGCGTGAAATATCAAGCCTTCAATTTTATCTTTAAACTGATCTATTACCGTACAAGTCACTTTTGACAGTTTTTACATTGCAACGAGCACGTGGCACCGCGCAATAAATCGAACAGGCACGTGCGGCATGAAATTCGCGCACTAAAATTGACAGCAACACTTCATGTTCTTCCCACTGACACAGAATGCGTATCGAACGATTGACAATATTCGAAAACTCACCATTATGCCAACCAATCGTCCGGACACGTAGCTGCCAACAGACTGAGCGGCTAAGGCCTACTTTCGAACTCTCTCTCTATCTTACCTGCTTGATTCTCCTTGCATGCTGCTCTGACGCACAAATGCGCGTCCACTTGTTTACTTGTCGGACAAGTGGCCTATTAAAATCGAAGATAAATGAGAGGAAAACAATCTATAAAATAAAACAATTTTGTTCACTTTAAGAAAAATGAATACTTGGTTTTAAGCACATGAATATATGACAAATCATAGTTTGAAAATTCTATTCAACTTTATAGAAAAAATGCGTATAAAGTTTTTAAGCATATATGTGTATGACAATACGATAAATCATAATTTTGAGTATCTGCTACAAATATTTTTTTAACATTTTTATTCTGTTGTCATATATATTGAGTGTAATTTGCAGAGAAATCATTGAAAAAAATATTATCTTACTCAGAAGACAAACGTTGAATTAAGTTTACATTAAAAAACTTTGTGTAATTTAAATTTAAATTAAATTAATATTGCGCACCATATCAGCGCTTGGCTTTAATCTGTTTTAAAATTTGAATTTGAAATAAACTTTGTATTTTATGCACATATATACAATTTTATATAAATTTGTTCTATAAATAATTTGATAAAATAATTTAAAAATATAATTTTAAAAAATATATACCAGCATTTGAATATGTTGTTATTCTTAACAAAAAAATAAACACAATTTGCTTTGGAGACTGATACGACGGTACCGACGTTTGGCATACTGTTGTACTATCCATGCAAAAGCCATCATCAGTTGTCGAGGCAAATTATTTTGGAAGAATTGCTATCAATAGAAAGATTATTCCGGAAAGATTATTATTTTTAAGTGATAAAATTAAGTATACTCATCAAAATTTATTTAAATTTTAAATAATTATTTTAAAAAACAGCATAATACGTTTTTCAACGTTTACCTTTTGTGACTTTATTACATTGTACCGACGTATGATATTGCGAATGATACTATATATATCGTCGTCGTATAGTAGCAATTTCTCCAAACAGTTTTTAAATGTATATAATTAAATTTTTATTTAATGGTTTTACTATTGTTCTATTACTATTGAATCTGAGAAATTTATATCTATTTTACATCATTGTTTCTATATCATTTCTACTTCTTCTATTGTATTAAAATCTAACAATTATTATCAATATAATAATAAAATAAATCAATATAATAATTAAAGAAATGTGTTGTAGAATATTCATGCTACAAACAGAGAATCTAAATATTTAGGGAATAATGATGAGAAAACATTGCTTCCGTACAAAACTTCATTATGCGATTCTATCTAATTCTGTTTTGGGATGAGAACTCTAAATGTGGACTGAATTAGACGGTGAATGAACTTTGATGAAGAATATCAAATGCACGCTAATGAGAAAATGTTATTAACCTGAGAAGCGGTTCATCGATGTTTCTATAGTAAGGTTCCACACAACGACAATACCCTTCCTAATTACACGTCTCTCGCCTTCACTGTTTTCACTGAAGAAATCTCATTAACAACGACACTGGCAGTAATTAAACTTCAACGAGATGGGGCAATGGGAAATCGAAATAATTCGCTCTTTCTGGAATTGCGGTTCGATCTACTCAATTATTGCGTTCTTTCAATGATTGCTGACTGCGTGCAAAATAAACTCGTGCTCGATGAGATATTAATTGACCGCTGTGAAATATAAATTTTTTAATAATCTTGTGATTCACACATACACGCATTTCCACAGTGCAAAGTTAATTACTTGTAACTCTGTGTATTTTTTTTTCAAAGTTTTGCGTTTGCATATGAAGTACTTCCATTTTTAAACAAATTAAAAATATAAAAAAGTTAAACACAATTTGCTTATAAGATAGTTATCAACTCTTTCGCCGATGCTCTCTTTAAATTCTTATATTTTTCTGCCGCGTTTTATAATTGCATCGATAGAACTTCTTGATAATAATCTAAATTTTTTTAAGTCAAAGTCCAATAATTGTACCAATCGATTTTAATGAAACTAAATATTCTTGTCTCTTTGTTTTATATTGTATACAGTTTTCTCTCTTTCTTCTATTTCATATCATTTTAATGTAACTGATATATATGCTTGAAATATTTCTCACTATAATATATTATTACTTCATTAATGTATTATGTATACAATGTGTCGCGCGGGCAGAGCATTTTGCTTTAATTTGTACAAATTGCAAATAGATGTAACGCGGCACATCAGTTGTTTGTGCTAACAAACATTTAATTAACCAAAATGTTTTTTGATGAAATAGTCCGGAGTATCGTATATGCAGTATTGTTACGCAAGAGTTTGCGGAGTTGTAACGAGCTACCGCCGACATCCCCTACACCAGGTGTTACGTTAGCTGCATGTACATGCAGTTCGGAAATATTTGTGTTGGGGTTGCTGCAATGCGCAACGGCTACGCTAGGATTATGGACGCTTCACTGTTATATTTAAGAGCGTTGTCACACAAGAGCACTTCTTGTAATTTATAAACTATCTTATAACTATAAATAATTTCCTGAGACATATTGTTGTTTTGAGGCGCGCGATTTTGAGGCGCGGAAATAAATGAAAAAGAGCAATTTCAAAAAAGAATCTTTATTTCGACCGATTTTCATTAAATAAATCATAACAAAAAGAAATTGTGGACATCTTAAATACAATCGCATATATTTTGCGACTATATATGTATATATATATTTATATAACGACTATACTATACAGTGATCATTTATACACTCATTATGTACACGACATTCAGTTTAATCTCAGATTAGGTCGCATTTATTGCATAATATGCGGTAAATTGTCAATGATTAATATCCGTCATCTGCACGGCACAGATGCCATTGACGTTGGAAACTCCGTTATCAGTGCCATTGATTGTCTATATATGTTTTGTTCTTATTCACGATTTCATTTTCCTTTGGGAAATATAAACGTTTTCTCTACAAGATGTCTTCAAATTCTTTCGTATTTCACGCAATAAAATTTGATGGATTTTAAAATTAAATTTTCTTCGCGTGTGGCAAACAAAAAATCTTTTCTCACATGTACGTTTGTTTCTACAGTTTTATTGAAAATGAATGAGAAGAACTTGAAGACGTCCTGTGTGTGAAGCATGAAAAATTTAGCCACCAAGAGCAAACCGAGAGACACCATTCTTCGTGCTGGCGAGAAAATCTGGTTGTAGTTACATTACATTGTATATACATCCGCCATCATTTTTCTTCGTGAATTTCGCAGTAACATCAATAATCGTATTCTCTTTTTTTTTTTTTTTTTTTATTTCGCGGTACGACGGTGCACTTTTTCTGCGAGAGAATCTCCGCTTTCATCGACGCCAATCGCGGAAAGTACCCGCTATTGTGTTACTCAAAACAAAATAAGAATCAGCGCGCCGCGCCCTTTTCTTGCGTTAAAGTAGTTCTCATTCTCTCGTCTAACATTATAGCGAGAGGACAAAAGGGGAAAAAAGAAAAAAAAACGAAGAATGATGGCGTGATAATACCTTACCCGGAAGATCTATGAGTTGTCGCGTTGTTAACATGTACAGGAATGAAAAATGCCAAGAGTCGCGAGGAAGCACACACAACGTCTTCGAGAATATTTGAAGTTAAACAAAGGAGGAAGTATAACCTTTTCTCGTAAATATTAGAGAAATTCTAAAAACTTCAAGAAATTGAAAAACTTTTTGATTATAAAAAGAATGATGAATGATATTATAAAATTTCAAATATGTAAACAGAAGGAAAGAGATTGAACAAGCGGATAATACATTTTTTTTACAATAATATCAAACGTCAAATTTAAAAAAAAACTTAAATTAGCGTATTTGAATTAGTTTTAGCACACGCATTATTAATAAAATGCAATCTACATAAAAACATAATACACAATACACCTACTATGTGGAATTTAAAAAAGTTGTGATGAAATTACAACTTCTTAATAAATTTTTATCTAAGAAAGATTGACTTCGAACTTGGTAAAGAGTCGAAATAAAAAAATTAACTACAGCTTTCAAGATCCAAAGAGTTATCGAGATTGGAAAAAAGTTTAATTAGATTCTTTTTCTTTTTTATTATTAATATACCAAGCAGAAGGAAATAAAGAAAAAAAACTCTTAGTATAAGGATGCATATGTATGTATTCTAGGATTTTCCACGTGTCCTGCTTTCATCATTTAATCTCCTCTTCCTCAAATATCTCACGAACTTTTCAAGTTTCTCAACTTATTTGTGTTACTTTTCGCGAGGATATCGTAACGATGAGAATGAGGATGAGGAAAAGAAGGAAGAAGAGAAAGAGCAGAGAGGTTTGTGGTTGGTCAAGAATCCTTGAGCGGAAAAGTTTGTGCGGTGGAAAGAGAGCTTTTATATGTTTTTGTTCGCATTTTTTTTATGCACACCGCCCTTCTAATCTGTTCTTGACGTATGTATCATCGCGTCAATAGTTGCGTCAAACGTATGTACGTGTTGTCCAACACAAGTCCGAATTATATTGATCCGCAAAATCAAAAAACCACTTCACTATCAATTTCGAGTTTTAGCGCTCCGCGCAAAGAGAGATGACTCTATCAATATTATATTAATATACACAGGCAATTATCGATTATGTCGATACACAACAAAATTATCGAGTGATTGCTTGAATGACTCTAATGGATGTTGCATGTATGTGTGATTGAAGTAAATAGACAAACGCGAATGCGAGAAAGAGGGAAAACAATGGAAAAATATTAGGACAATGAAGAAGTGGGAAAGAGAAAGAGAGAGAGAGAGAAATTCAGAAGAGATCTCCATAGTTATAAAATGAATGATATTAAATTGAAAATCTGATTAAATCGAAGCTCGATTGCACATGATGCTCATGGCACCGAGAATGCATTTTTCTCTTTGGATATAACCGCATCGCCGTAGTGAGCCTTTAACAACGATCTTACGGATTAAAATTTATTGAGATGAGCTTATTTCAACGGGAATTCAATTCGTCTCTTTCACTAATACCTCGTTCCGCGTTTCCCGCGATCGCGCTGTCATTATTCTACTTTCAATGAGCGATCCGATATACCCTTTGATATACATATAGTCTCTCTCTCTTCTCTCTCTATTTTATACAATCCCCATTTAAACAGTTAGCAGAACGAAATTTCTGTTTTGTTCGCCTTCATTGCTCAATATCACACGGGAAAGAGAGAGAGAGAGAAGGATTATTCATGTGTGTGTATGTGTGTGTGTATAATCCGTATAAATAATATTAATTCATAAGTTCTGTGAGATGCTTGCATATAATAATGCATTGTATAAATTGCGCCGCATATTATAATATTCAATAATAAAACAATAATTTTACATATAAAGTCGAGACGTTTGAATGAGCTATTGATATATATATATATCGATGCGCACACAATTGGCACGTTTCAGCAATATTTTAATTCACGAAAGGCTCGACTCGTCGAAACGCATCCATTCCGCCGCCGTACGCGGCACAATTTACGATCCAATCAGAACCCTTATTGAGCGTCTCACGAAGAATAGTTGATTCTGCGGCGGGCGGGGGAAAACGAAGAGAATAGAAAATAACGCGTCTTTGAAGTTCATCTACGCGACCTAAAAACGTCAGATGCACTCTTCGACCGGTCGTTTGGCTTCATCAAACGACGAGAATTGATTCCTCACACGAATAAGATCCGTGACTTTTATACTCCGGCCTAACGAGATTGTTAGGATTCAAAGATGCGCTCTACGTCCTACGTAAATGATTGCGTTGTCTACGTTTGCCGTGCAAATGCGAGAAAAAAACTTCTTTTTCTTTCTGAAACCCCTCGCGAACAAGCGTGTTTCTTTCTCGTAACATAAAAGAAAAACAAATAGTTCGATCGTTGCTCAAGCCTGTGATAGGATTAAGCACACCCCGCCGCGACCGTGTAAACAAAGACGAAACACAGAGAGAGGCAATGAGATGTAAACACATTAAGAGAGATGTAAAGGTAAGATTCATGTTGTTTTAATCAGTAAAGATATATGCTTTTGATTTACAGTCAACTTGCGATACATTCAATATGCATTATGTTTTTGTTTTGTTTTGTTTTGTTTTCGAAATTTTGAAGTGGCATGTATGTTTTAAGACATGAGTGAGACAGTCGTCATTTTTTTATATGTATTAGAGTATTTGTGCATGTTTTCGCTCTTTTGCGCAACGTGGCGTTGATATGTTTTCGTTTTACCTTATCGATCTTGACGTAGTCAAGTTACTCAAAACCTTCATTAACTTGCTTTAAAAAGTAATATTAGTAATAAATTTGTTTATTAGAGCAGAAAAGTAATACCTGTTAATTTTTCTTTATTTGTTAAGCGATTTCCCTTTCTCTGTTTGCAAAATTATTCTCGGACAATAAAATTCGAAAGTTGGAAAATTACAAACGAGTTAAAAAAAACAACTTCTCTTGTATTGCTAATCGTTGCCACGTTGCGACGCAGTAAAACTAAAAACCCTTGTGAACAAACTTGAAATAAAATGCGTTAATTTCTTCTCTTGCATTGTTTATCTATTAGCTTACATATATTCTACGGTCACGTATACTGTGTGTTTGATTGTTGATACGCGTTTTTTTGTTTTTGTTTTTTTAGAATTAATGAATAAGATCGCCGAAACAGGATGAAACATTATTCAATGTATAATTATTGCGTAGCTAAGTTTCATTTCGATAATTATTACGAAATAATACACATATACATTTATCAACTATTTACAAATATGCAATTTGTAAGATCCGACGATTTCCCTAATCTTTTTATCACAGAAGAAAAGTGAAGAACGTATATATATATATATATTACAGCATCTGATATAAATAAACTTTCTATATTGATCGAAAGGCTGTGTGTGTGTGTGTGTGTTGTTACTGATAACAAACAATTATTAGACATTTGTTTTCTCTTTCGAAAATATAATATTAACAATTGCGTGTATAAACGAGCAGGTATTATATAAAATTACTCTTTTACAATATATATTAATTACAAATCTCTATAAATATATTCCTGCCTAATAAAAGATACGTAAGAGATAACAAATTGGTATTAAACGACAGAAATTTCAAGACTATCGCATTAAGTCAGTTCTTTTTTTTCCGACAGGACAATCCCCTTCTATAATGATAATTGCAAATTACTTCTAATAACAAAACAAAAGAAATTTACACATATAGAGTCGGCCCCATAAAAATTGCTCCCATGGAGAATGCTTTGTCATACAATGTTCGATACTCCAATGTTACAACGTTCTCTGCTCGTTAGTACTCGAAAGAACAAATATAGATATGAGATTCTTATTATTAACAATCGGCAACAGAGATGAGCAATCGTTTCTCTTGTCTATTACAGTTATAAAACATTCGACTAATAAAAACTGCTCGAAATAATATATGTCATTCTTTTTTATTACTATTATTATTATATTTTTCACATAAAAAGTATATTATCGTATAGCTATAAATTTAAAGGTGTATTATTGCGGTCACTATAATATGTATATTGCATGTAAATTCTCACTTTTGGACGAATTTAATAATCGAAATAAAAGCTTTGTTTATTGCTTCTCTCTGACCGTAATCACGTAATGAAAGTTTACTCACGCCAAATACTACCAGTAATAACACCGTTGAGCATTTCATTTGATATCGTATATACTAAATACGATTTCTTTCGATTAACTGCTGCGACGATAATTGGCAATTAGCATAGCACCGTCCGATTGTGCCATATTCGACCGCAAATGTGCCCGCCGCAACGAAGAGTCGAACGGAAGTGCTGTATAATTTATCGCGATCGCCAATCGTATGTGTGTCCATGTCGCAGCAATCGCTCGCTCGCTCGCGCGCGTTTGTTACACACATCTTAAACGATAATTAGTTCTACTTTTGTTACCGTCCTCTCGACGCGACGATCGGCGATCGGCCCGTTGTTTAACATCGCATTTATTTTATTATCGATTCTATAAATTCGCATGACTAGATTCTAAATCGGGGTTTTCAAATATCATGGAGACGCGTAACGGATATTACGAAATACGTAAAAACTACGTGATTTTCACTGCGTGAAAGTCACCGCGACGACGACCGCGAAAAACGAAAACGCACAAATGAAACGCACGCTCGTTGGACTCGTATAAACAGGATCACAATCGTCACCGTTTTATTCACCGTACTGGAAGACGAGTCCTTCTAACCGTTTCTTCCCCCGTTCACCGCTTCGCCGGTCAAAGGAAATTGACGTTTACGACGTGCCTTTCATACAGAAACGAGGATCGATATCTTCTTCTTCGGCATTCCGCTGGAAGAGCGACGAGAGAGAAACAGAAAAATATAAATATCTGTCTAACGATAATGCACTTGTAAATCCCGCTGTGGTGCACCACATTCGAGCAGTGACAACTTTTGTGCACAAAAGAACAAGAAAAAAAAAAAAAAAAGAAGAAGAAGAGACAAGACCGGAAGAAATTATTGGCCATTGTAATGCGAAAGAAGGAAACCACAAAAAAAATAAAAATAAAAAAATAAAAAAGTATACGTTGTCTTATAGATGTAGGAACTAAGAATCACAGTGTTGCGCTCAGCACCGTGCGATTTATGAACGCGACACGTGACGAAATTTGGACGTAACATCACGATATCACTTACATAGGAATTCTAATTAGGTCGATTTTGCGAATCACGACAACGTAACTGCATAATTCGTCCGTATGGATGTATTAGCGACATTGTAACAATACTGTTCTGACTTAAAGTTACACCAACAACAACTACTACACTTTTCCGAGAAGCGCTACAATTTCCGAAAGCCATTCGAATGCTTACAACGATCGCAGTCGCGATAAAGCACTCAATTAGTTCTGATGCCAATTTCAGTACGCGAGATGAAAACTTATCATTTTCAATAAAGCATTGTTACGAATTGAGATCGCGATATACGAAACGGCGAAATTAACGATAAAACTAGAGAGAAGTTTTGAGTACAATTAAAAGCAACCGTTTGATTTCTGTAATTAAGTAGTCTTAATTTTCTAAATGTTTCAAATACAAAGGGAAACCGAGCAATCTGACGCTGATTTGATCGCGCTCTGGAACAGTTCGAGTTTTGAGCACAAAATCATCATGCATACCATCGACTAGAGATTAAATTAATTTAATTATATTTATATTACACACTCTTTTATATGTGATGTTAAATTTCTCATGTTATACAAAACAATTCTTTTAGACGTTAAAATCTGATCGTAATGAAACGTTTGTTCTTTATCGACTCAAAGTATAATTACGAAAGACGTAATTTCGCAGTATATATTTGTGTCTTAAATATATAAATAGATTAAAATTAGTTTTTATGAAAATGGAGCGAATTTAACGCACGGCTCGCTGCCGCTCGATATAAACGAGATCCAATACTGTGTCGATGAAACCGCGAAATTCAGATCTCAAAGAGAGGCCATTAAAACTGGAAGGAAGCTGCGTTTCGAGAAAGAGAGAGAGATAGATAGAGAGAGAGAGAGAAAGAGAGAGCGAAGAGAACGTCCTCGGAGCCGAAGGAAAGTACACCGTGAGATTTACAGGACCAACCGAGTTCTCTCCGTCTCGTTGGCTTCTCAAAGTTTATATTCGCTCAGGTGTATCCTCACAGGATATCCGTAAGAGCGGAATCGCCTCCTCTCGTGAAGTGCCCGGCAACATTTGTCGTTCAGTCGGAAACCCCCCTTCGTTTCGCCGCGGACGCGATTTTATTGATCCCCGCGAAGCACGACGCACACTTTTCGCGAAGAGCTACGGAAGCTTACACAAAAAATCTAACTTTGGCAATGTATACGCGCGACACACTTTTTTTTTCTTTTAATATATAGATGCATGTGTGTGTGTATGTATGTATGTATGTATGTATGTCGTCGCCATGAGAAAAACAGTGAGTCTCCTTTCATCCCCTTCATTCTCATTCGTTTGGCAAAGTGGCAGAGAACGGCGGGACAGATTAACACGTTAACGAACATTTATATAATGTATTATATATATGCATGTAATACGAGTATACGTTTACATGGCGCGCGCACATGTATAATATCGATGTGTGCATGTTATGTATGTGTGTGTGTGTGTGTGTGAGTGTGTAGGATGTGTAAATGTGGATTCGTGTTTTTGCACTCGTGTGTATGCACTTAGAATCTACGTAGAGTTCCGTGTTTCTCAAAGACTGCTCCCGAACTCACTCGATCTTCGTCGGTCGATGTGCTTCATGTACGTCTCCGAGTACATGGTCTTAGTACGGTCGTCGTATCTGGAAGCAGAATTCAAGCGGACGGGAAATTACTTCCTTCGTGAAGTCGGAATAGATGGATTTGTCTGTGCAACGCTTGCTCTGTCTTTGCTGAATATACTTAAAAGAAGCTCAAAATAATTTAAGGCCTCGATCGATCGTACAATAAATTCACGCGAACTTTGAAAAAACAAAAATTGTTGTTTTTATTACATTTATTTTCTCTTTCGCAACGAATGTAATAATTGAAAAAGCTTAAAATACATACATTTTAATTGCCTGTCTATTTGGTCAATTTTATTTTAAAATAAAACACAGATAAGAAAAATATTTATGCGCGTGTCCCATTTTTTTTTTTTTTTTTCAGAGAATAACTGCATAGAAAAGTTAAAAAATGTGTTACCAAAAAGTCGATAAGTTATCATTTTGTGCGATCATATTTCAAAGAGAAATATGTAGTGTGCATCGAGAGCGTTCTTCGTTCTCTCTGTTATGCGAAAACGTACATAATCGCGCTTTTGGTATCTCTTGATTCTCCCTTGTATAGCTGTCAGTTCAATCATCGTCGCGCATCATCGCAGATACAGCTCGTGCGAGATACGCAGTATATGTAATTGAACAGAATAATGGAGTAATTGGCGCGGAGAATGAAAATGGAGATACATGACGCCATACATCCACGCGGATTAAATTAGGTTTAATTTATGGGTTTAACGATCGTTTCTCGGAACCGCGAATATAACGTTTGGAATAAATTCGGACCCGTGGTATAATTGCTTTCACGTACTCGCTGTCTATTATTTGAAATATGAAATGCGAACTGATCATTATTATATATCGCTGATGAAATAGCCGAAGTTTAGTGTTACGATCAATAGTTAGATTTTATTTCACGCAGTTACGCGAAACTGGGATCGCGCTAAATAGTGCAAAACATAACATTGTCGTTTTTTTTTTTTTTTTTTTTTAATAGCTGAGAATTTATGTAAATAAATCGCCCTTGTTTTTCGATGTATCAGGAAATTCGATTAATCACGATCATCGAATCAAATACGCGACGATAAAAATATTTATATATCCCGCGCAAACACATCCCATGTACGGAGACATTTATATCGTTTAATCGATATCGGCAGCAAATTTTACATCGTTTTGACATGTATATCATTTTGACGTTTGTAGAATTCAGAGAGAGAGTAGATAGAAAACAATTTTCTGATACATGGAAAGGAACTTTTCAGAGCGTCAAACATAACAACAACAAGACTCAAAGTAAAGAACTGGTAAAAGAAAGAAAACAATAGAAATGCATACCTTAACGTGTTAGACCAGATCGTACCTTAGGGATGGCCGACGGAAGTCCAGCGCTTCGAGATCCGACGGCTCCCGTCTGCAGAGCGAACAGAAAGCGCACTGCAGCGTATTTTTAAACGCCTCTCGAAAGTCGCGATTAAAATACGCATAGATTAATGGATTCAACGCTGAATTCGTGTATCCGATCCAGAAGAGGATCGCGATTACGATGTCGGGGCACGGACAGGATTTGCCGCACGCCGCCGTAATGACGTACCTGAGTAATTAAGAATTATTTGCGTTTTTTTTTTTTTTTTTCAAATTATAATTTGGCAAACGCGGCGCGAAACATTATTACCGAAATGAAAAGACAATTAATTAATTTCATACTCGCATATAATAATCGTGAAACAAACAACAGAAAACATACAAATGCATATAAATCTTAATTTAAAAAACTCGAATTTAATGCTTGCACTGAGAGAACTTTTACGATACTGTTAAATATTGTTTTTAATCTTTTTGTATATATTCCTTTATATATGTACAATAGCTACAACTTTTAATAAAAGAAAAGAAATAATTAATTTATTACTAACGCTTAAATATACACATACCAAAGGAAAAATGGCAGCCAACAGAGAATGAAGGTTCCCATGATAATACTCAGCGTTCTCGCCGCTTTGTGCTCCCTTTTCATCTTCATCATGTTTTTGTCTTTCGTGGGCGTGTGCAGATGCTCGGTGTTGATCTCGTTTAAAGTCAGCGTCTTCGAGGAGCCGCCGCTGTTCAGTTCGCCGTTCAAATTATTGAGATCCTTGCTCGGTCTGTGGCTGAGCAGCATCGCGTTACCCATTCTGCTGAGCATTTGCTTCTCCTGCTTGTTCGCCTCTTTGAATATCGCAAAGTACATGACCGCCATGATGGAGCACGGTATCCAGAAGGATATGCTCGACGACAGCACAGCGTAGATTCTGTTGACTTTGAACTCGCAGAGCTCCGGGTGCTTGTGTCGGTGCACGCTGTTCTCCTCCGTGGTGTACCAGCCGCAGAAGATCGGCACGAAAGAGATGATCGCCGGCGACAGCCAACAAGCGAGCAGCATGTACGCGACAACTCGCTTCGTCATGTTGCTCGGATATTTGAGCGGCTTCACTATCGCGTAATAACGATCCACGGAGATGCACATTAGGTGCAGTATCGAGCTGGTGCTGAAGTATACGTCCAGCGAATTCCAAACGTCGCACATAAAGTAGCCAAACAGCCAGCGGCCGGTCACCTGCACGCTCGCGTTGAACGTCATCGCGAACATCGCTACCAGCATGTCCGCGAGCGCGAGCGAGACAACGAAGTAGTTGGTGATAATGCGCAGCTTTCTATGCCGTATCACCGATACCATTACCAGGAGATTGCCGAACACGGCTGTGGCGATAATCGAGCCGAGAACGCAGACTTTGGCGATAGTCGACGGCATGTCCGGCATGTCCCAGTTCATCTCCATCGCGTTCACCTCGGTGCTGTTGTTCGCGTAAGCATCCTCCTCGGTCGAGGTGACGTCCAGCAACGACGTCACGTCGAACGAGGAGATCTCCGTCGGATCGAACGTGCTCTTCGTGGTCATTCTTTTGTTCGACGGCTGCCGACGCCGTGAACGAACGTCGATAGCCTCGTTGCTTCCTTTACTTGTGTCCGTACAAAAAAAGAGAATTGGAAAGGTAACTTTAAGTGACAGAAGTCCCGATTAGCCGACGCACCAGGAAAACGTTCATCTTTGATTCAGAAGAAAGAAACTTTCTTGCGTGTCTGTCCTTCTCGGACGAGACGATTCTCGTTGGCTTAATCGCCGTTACAAGATTTACGAAGCCGGATCGAGAGAAACGTGTCCTAGAGAAGCTTCGGATTTTCGACTCAATGCGACGACGACGCTACGATGTCGTTGAGCGTGCGGATCTATAAATAAAACAAAAAAACAGGCATCTTTAAGAACATTGGACTATCTTTTTCAATCTACTATCGCGCGCGCAGTGAGCGCGAGCGTTAGTAAAATTTGCATATAGCCTTATACGCGGGAAAATATCCCTTTCATTTCAGGACGCAGATGCGAAGTGTATTTAATTTAAATGGAACACGGTCGGTGTAAAACTTGTACAGCGGTAATGAATATTTCATTGAAAAACATCTGAGAAATGCTTCATTATTTTTAACGTCCCGGGGCGCCCGTGCAAGATTACTAAGCATTTTCTCGCGACGAATTATGCTACATTATTGAGTCGTTAGCTATTTAATTAAAGCCAACTTAATTACGGCGCTCAAAGTCATTGTTATTAAGTGAATTTATAATTTTTTTATTCGCATCGAGAAAAGATCGGGTAATAAAATTGTCGTTTCTGCTACTTTACAACAAGTTTTTCACATTTATTTCTTGATTCACAATACTGCATGCAAATCACGTCGACATTCTAACTAACTCATGAACGATCGGGACGGAATCTACACGAACAATTAAGCGACTCTCCTCGGCCGCGACGTGTGCACGTGTTTCGATCGTAGCGTTCCTTCGAGATTCGCGTATCAGCTGGTGCGGCAGTTTTCCATTCGTTCCTACTCAAAATGAGGACACGACGGAAGAGTGTTGGCAACTTTCAATGGGACGTCCTCTTCTCTTTCCCGGTCTCCTGCTTCCATCTCTCTTTCTCTTTCTCTTTTTCTCACACACATACACACACTCTCATACACACATACACACTGTCTCTCTTTTTCTCTGTTTCTGCATCTTTCTGTCTCTTTCTTCGGTACAGCAATCGTGTGCCGACAGCGTTGTGTCAAGTGCACTTTTGTCGCGAGTTCGTGTAATTTATGATCTGCTATTTTTGCGGTACATTTGGGTCAATTATTCCGGCGGTAGAACGTCGGCCGGCTACGTGCGGCGGTCCTGAAGAAGATCGCTACCAGGGGAAGCTTATTGTTGCCATTTTTATTCTTCGACGAACCGATCTTATCGCCGAAATCAAGAAAACACGAGGAAAAACCGCGCGACATTAATAATGAATAAGATCAGCCGTGTTCCAAGATAACCACTCGGCTAATTTATGCCGTCAAATAAAGTTTTCACAAAAGCGACTGTGAATATTTTATTACTGCGAAATGACAAGAAATTCATTCTAAAACTCACTTTAATCGCAGAAAGATTTTTCTTATTTAGAAAAGTGTGGTTTTATAAAATACAAATTCAATATGCGTTTGTAAATCAATTTCGTTGAAAAATAAAAGCAATTTTATTCAGAATGATATTTAACTAAATAGACTTTATATACATATACGTGCTGTTTTACATGATTTTAATTTAAAAAATTTTGATTAAACACGCGTACTTTTTTCTGAGTGAGCTAAATAGAGATCGTCGGCGAGATGTATGAATTTTATGTATAAAGCGCATTTCGATTGTAGCGCGTCGGTGACATAATTTTCTGCAGAAACAAATCGCGCCGTATGAAAAATATTCTGCGCTTCTCTACCAGAGACAGACGTTATTTATGCTTGCCTCGTTTTTCTTAGATTTGTTGCATAAAGCGGCGCATACGTGCGCCGCGGTTCACGGCAGCTGACTGCGAAATATATAGTCGCCTTTTGCTGCGACGTGATGCATTCAGAACGTTTCTTCCATTGCGCAGAATGTGCTTTAACTGATGCGATGGTGTTGCAACAACGTAGGCTCGCAAAAACCGACCGAGTATCAGCCAACGTTTTTTCGTTTGATAAAGAATTCTCTCTCTCTCTCTCTCTTTCTCTCTCTTTCAAAAACAAAAAAACATAAATAAAACCCGAACAATATTACGATCGCTTGCAATAGGAAGATGTAAATATTTGCACAGGTTGTAAAAAATATTGCGCTATACAAGAAAATCGAGGAAAAGACAATTTTTGATATATTTTTTGTGATTTTATACTGTCCACAAATGGATGACAAAGAATGCGTAGATAGAACAGAAACCGTATACTAGAGCGCAGCTAGAGGATGGATTAAAACAGGAGATCGTTTCGAAAGTCCGCTTTGATCACGTAGATCTGTCTTACAGAAAAAAAGCGTGGTTTTATGAAATACAAATTCAATATGCGTTTGTAAAAGTAAAACACAATTTCGTTGAAATAGAGGCAATTTTATTCAGCAGGATATTGAAGTAAATAGATTATATATATATACATGTTTGGATCGTTATTACATCCACATTCTGCACACAACCATGTGAGATTAAAATCGACGACAGAATCGCGCCGTAATTTTCCGGTGATGAAAAACCTCTCCGTGGCTCTAGCTTTTTTTTTTTTTTTCAAACGGCGTATACCACTTTCCGTGCAAAATGGCACAGAGGAGAATTACGCTAAACGGTAACAATTACAGCTGGCTTTGCCGGCGTAAAAGAAGATTGGATATAAAAATAAAACGAATAAGAGAGAGAATAAAAATATTAATGAAATTAATCAAAATGATTCAACTTTACGGACTATTGTTCGAAATTAATAGCTCACATGTCCAGAATATTATTCGAGTATCTGACAATGCAATCAACATGCCAGGATGCAGCGTATGAATGCGCGCGAAGAATATGATTAAATGAAAATTTATATTTATATGAAACACACATTTTGCGTTAACGAACACAATATATTAATGAAAATCAACAGGTGGAACATACACACACACACACACACACGTACACGTACAAAGAGAGAAAGAGAGAGAGAGAGAGAGAGAGAGAGAACTAAAATTTATTTAAATTTTAATATTTAAGTCTTTTTGCGATAAAATTCCCAGTCTTCCCTCTTGCTTGCTATACAAACTTCTGACATGACGAGAAACATAAAAGCATAAAACAAACCAAGACTAAGCAAATAAAAGGCAAAGAAGCAGCGTAATTTCCATGAGTTTCAGCCATGAAAAAAATTGCGTTCTCTTGAATTGTTGTTTCTCTCTCTTTTTTAATCACACGAGTAGTGTGGCGTAGTAACAATAAGTCTTATCAAAGAATTACATAATAAAACTGCCGGCGAATATTGTTGCACCTGCTACCCAAGCAGAAGTACGCCACAGCCACTCGATATCGTTCTGTTATTATTATTTTTTTTTATTTGCATAAACGATACGGCAACTCCTGTCTTCCTGTATCTTTGGAAAAAAATTTCGCGTATGAAGGACACGTAGACGAGGGCGCATATCTCATCCACGACGCGGAAAATCGCATCACGTAACAATGCCGAGCATGTAAATCGCACGAGGCAGGCCGCGTTGAATATAAGTAGAATTCTCAACGCTAAGGCTGGCCAAGGGCAGATCTCACGGAATTCGAAAGATCAATGATGAGCCGGCCTCGTTCCTCTTAACCGTAATGAGAATTTCTCGCATTTCCAAGCTTGTTTTGTATCGCCGTTTAAACGCAACTTGCCGCCGTTGTCGTTGTGCGAATCCTCATCAAACGAACATTACAAATAACCGATATTACGCGGAAAATCCCTTTTCTCTCGGCGGAAATATCTCGCTGTGCGAGTGAATTTATTTCTTCATCCATCGCGGCGGAATTGAAGCATAAAGTTCCATGGCATCAGTCGCGAATTACGGCACGCTTTAATCCAGTCTTCTTGCATCTCTTTTTGTCGGTAGCAAGACACATCAAAAGAAGCTGCACGATATTTTGCGGCTGCAAAAAGCCGGATTAAAATGCCCCGTAATGCGTAGCTATTTCATGAAGCATAAATCATCCCCTTAAAGAAATTTCACATAGCTCGCACGTGCGCGCGTAGAAAAGTACGAGAAGAAAAAGTCACGTACAAATTGCTAATATTATAAACAGAGAGAGAGATCAAGAAAGATGGAGAGCTAAATATTAACAAATACTCGCGGAAAAGTTCCCTCGGGAGAGAAGTCTCCCGCAAGTCTTGTTCAATTGTATATAGCTTGTACAATAAGAATTCCTGCTACATTATTCTCTTTAAACAATATCGAAATGTTTCGTATCGTTAGTGTCTACGGATTTTGATCCTCAAAAAGCAACTGTGTGTATCGTCGAAATCTCGTTCGTGACGGCAAATATTATTATCTAAAAATGTCTTGCTCTTTTTTTTTTTTTAAGCAAACGTCCTTTTTTAATCACTCACCTACGTAAACGTTTATTATTTGTAGCCACGCTCGCGTCATATGCGTGAGACTATATTTTTTTTTTACAGGCGACTCGCATTAACGAAATCAAAACCTTTTCAACACGTGAATGGCATACATAAGTCGCTCTTCTCAATATATAAAAACGGTCTTCCTACATTTCTTATATATTGAGATGAAATTTTTCCTCCTGCCAGATAGTCGGTTTTTTTTCGGCAAAAACGCGCGATGATTTATTATACGACTTCGTTAATATGCGCGTAATATAAACGTGAAGAATATATTTTTTCGAGCTTATTTATTCTTGATGTGTATGATTGAGAAAAAGAGCGTATAATTGAATATGTCAAGAACTTTTTCAGATTCAAATTCTGTAAGCCAAAATCTTCACTCCGCTGTTCGGACGTGCGGAAACTCGCTTCGCGAAGCTTCAAGCTCGCGTTGTCGTTGGCTCGAATTCATACATCATTTATGTCACAGTGTGAATACTATTCCAGCTTTTTCTATCTCGGTGACACTGCAAAATATTAAACATTTCTTGAAACGCATAATTTCACTTCTCATTTTATCGCGAGCGTTTAAAGAGCTCCCGCATAATTTATATGTAGCAAAAAACGTGTTTTTACCGCCATTTTAAAAACATTTTTCCTAATGTGCGTTAGATTCGTAGCTTCCTCGATTTAATGATATTTATACGATCTTACGAGTTTTCTTGAAAATCTCACGGAAAGTGCCTCTGGCACGTTTAAAAATCCGATACGTGTGAGAGAAAGAACATTCTATCTTCCATCTCTCGTTCGTAGACATTAAAAAATGTTGGAATTTATCTTTGGGAGCCGAAAAATATATTATATTTCTCTTCTGTAAATTTTGCTTGTTCTATAATAATCGATACTCGCGTTCCGACGGTTTAGCGCAAAATTGAGCATCCAAGTCACGTTTAAAGTAAACTGATACTATAGCGATCGAAAAGAGTTTCGGATATCCTATTCAAAATGTCTGAAAGATAATCTGGTTTTATCTCTAAAAGTACACCCATAATGCGAAATTAATTCCAATTAATAGACATTATAGATGTACAGAGAAAAAAAAGCCTATCTCGTAATTAATATACTTTTGTGTCTACTTAATACTTCAGCTGTCTGCTTAATACTTAATTATACTTCTAATAAAAACAAGAAACTGTATATAATCAATCAATCAATCTTCAGAATGGGCAAAACTTTTATTCTCTCAGAAGATTTATCTAATATGTATGTCAAAAATATGTACGTTACATAAAATAAATTATGTATACCTCCCGAATCTTTTATATATATCTTAAAATATATATAAAAGTATTTAACTATTATTCTAAATCAGAGAGAGAGAGAGAAAGAGAGAGAGATAATGTTTTATTTATAAGGCGCTCCGGGAAACAATCCCCCTTAAGCGCAACATAATCAGTACATATTAAGTTAACATAGAAAAATGAATATACAGAATAAAAAAGTAAATGAGTATAAATAAAAATATATAAAAAAGAGTTGAGAATTTCAATTGCAGCAACACATACATAATGATAAGAAAGTACAAAATTTAACAAAATAATGAAGAAAATAAGAGACTAACAATTACAAAAATTTTAACTAATAATAAAGAGAGAGAGAGAGAGAGAGCTGTCTCTAAAGCTGTCCCATTTCTTTTGAAGTAACGATCGTTGGCGAAAGCTATATCGAAGGGAAAGCAAGTTGTCTTGTCAGTGATAAGGCAGTGATAAACTGTCGTGATGGATCAATGTGACGTATAGAGCTCAAGATGTCTCTCGTTGGGGTTACGTAGCTTTTAGTCTGATTTCCATTGAGTTTCTAAACCTTCAGATTTCTTCACGGTCCTTTCTTCCCCATTGAAATTATTGTTGAATACATCGATGTTGAATAAATTTAATTACATTTTATAAAAAAAAAGTCAAAAGTTCGTATTATCGTATCCAAAAAAAAATAGAAATAAATGAATAGTACCTATCGCACATTTTTATACGTTGCGCAATAATAAAAATGGCTTTTTCAACTTGTTTTCATAAAAAAAAAACTTATTTCAATTGAAAACGTATCGCTGTAATGCCGCATTGCTTCTTCATAAAATTGCTCGATACAAAGTTGCCTCGAGAATTCTATGGTACAGAAGCACGAAACTCTTCGAGCGAACTACTGTGTCGATCTATTTACATAATTGCAATAGCGAGCGCTACAATAAGTTCGAAAACTTCCGTTGTATATAGGAGCTCTTCCGGAAAGATTCCTTCCTTCCGTGTCTCCTGGGGGTTTATTCTATGGCACTTGGTTCTTGCCGTAATATTAGAGTGTGAACGCGAGCGGAATTATCCCTAATTTAAGATTCTTACTGTCTTACGAAGAAGAGTTGTCCAAATTATCAGCCACTTCATAAATTATATTTTATGATATCATTTCTATGTATATATAAAGATACGCAGTATCTCTCTCCGCGATACCAGTGAGTTTTAACGAATAAAAAGTCTTCTCTTTTGTTTTACTAATAAAACGGGATCGCCAAGCGCTAACGATCATACTCAACAAAATAAATTATCACCCGTAATTTTCAAAAGATATACGAGATGTAGCGCGCGAAAATTATTATCGTAATTTAAGGGGGTGCGTTGATGAGAATAAAGTTAGGCAAAGAGCTTTTCTAATGAAACTCGGCACATAGGAGAGATCCGTTTGCCTGCGTTCACATCACACGCACCCTTTGTGAGAATATGGATTATGACAGCTTTGTCCAACTGATCCGTCAGAAAATTTGACTCGTTTTTCCCCGAGACGTACGAGACAGAGGAAGCAGAAGCTCGGTCGTAATTCTCGACCGTGACACTTTGCAAAATTACGACTGTAACCGAAAATAGCGCGTCCGCTCGCTCATCGTCTATGTACTTGTAGATAAAAGAAGCCGCCGCCGGGCCTTTCATTATTCTAAGCTGCAAGAAATGATGAGGACCGTTCGCTCGCGGCCTTGCAACCCGTCAGCGGCACGTTATTTCCGCAGTTTCTTGCTCTCATTTTCTCCGAAAATTTACTGACGAAAAATACAATCGCCGACCGAATTTGTAACAATTTGCCGCAAAACTCTCGCCAAGGGTGCAGAAAATAGCGGCATAAATAATAAATAAAAACAAATCGCGTTTAAATAAGAACAAATGTTATCCCTTGCGATCTTTTTTTTTTCTCGATCTCTTTTGCGCAACTCTCGGTGGAGTTCAATAATTCCAAACTTATTTCAACTCACAACAAGTGGAGATATTACGAGCGATAAAATCATCTAATGGAAAGTATCGATACAACGATGTCATTACTGTTTTTCAGACCAGTCGTTCTTGAAGACATTTGTTTACTTTACTTATGGAACCTGTGTTACATAAGCTATTGACGAGCTATGTTCGTACGACATACGCGAACTCGACGTCGCTCGATATTATATAAAATAAAGCTTCGCGTGTCGACGAGAGACGAAAATTTCGTTTACTATACACGGCATACCTACAGAAATATAAAGATGTCGCTCGGAAAAACGCGCGATTATATACGGTCTACGGGTAAGCGGGTGGAAATATCCAGGCGTTTCACTCGCGTGCCGGAGTTCGCCTTGGAATTGTAAACCGAATATAAAAGAAGAAGGGAAAAAAACCTATATAATAAAAAAAAACAGTTTGGCGTGTTTCTCTCGGCGTCTGATTCGCGAAGGGTGATTTCCCTCACGCGGAGGTCACATATCGCGATCGCTCCGCGTCAAGGACGACGTGGCACTTGCACCGCCCCAAGGACTGTAAGAAATTTTCGACGTTTGGGGTCGACGGAATCGACGACACGACGGATCCCTTCAATAGATTGCACTCCAGCGGCGATCATTTTCCCTCTCCGTGTCTCTCTCTGTCTCTCCCTGTCTCTCCCTGTTCTTCCCTTGTCTTTCCTATTACTAAATATGGGTGAAACACAATAAGGTCAGTTGCAGATAGCACAAAATCGGGCTATGAGAGTAATATTACAGTGTGATAGGTATATCAAAGTAGAACGTATGCGGGATGCACTGCAATTTATGTGTATAAAACAAAGATTATATTATAATGTGTGTATATTTATTTTTAAGATCTTAAGAAATATGTTACCATTAAGAGATAGGTTAGAAATAAGAGGAAGTGAAAGAGAAACAAGACAAATTGGAAATATTAAAATAAAATTCAGAAAAACAAGAAGCGCAC
>QVOA01002512.1:0-57972 GCA_014825685.1 Pseudomyrmex cubaensis
AAAAAAGGACGGCCACGCGGTGTAAGTACCACAAAAGTGTATTTATAGTTTCGAAGACCGCTAGTGTGTAAGGCATATCGGGAAATGTGGAATTTTTTCTTTGATTCAAAACGTTGTATAAAAATAAAACGCCGATGATATAGATTGCGATATAAAAATATATGTTGTACGATTTTTATATAAAAAATACATATGTATATCGCTTTTTTGGTAATAATGTAGTTATAAAATAACATCGCCGAAAGAATGTCATGAGACGTAAAAAAATCGTAAACTCAGATCGAAAAAAAAAAAAAAAATTACCGGTTTCAATTTTAAAAATAAAATAGAAAATAATTGTCATTAGTATAAAAAAAAAAAGATAAAAAATGCTTTAAAAGAAACTGTATACAATATGTAAAAAAATGTAATACTTTAAGAAAATCTCGTGCTTGCGAGTGAGATAATTGCGATCAAAAGTGCGGAAATGGAGCCTCGTCAGGTTTCTGATTAAAGTACTCATACCCTGCAAAGGTATATTGCACGTTAACAGAAGAGAAGCGGCAACGGCACGCGCGCGACGACGTCGCTGACTCTCGACGTCCCTTTCGCGTCTTCGAAGCCGCTTTCTTCTTCCGCGCTGCACACAATAACGTAATTAATACAAACGTCGTGCACTGATGGTGCTTTTTCACGGTAGCACGCGTGTATGCACGAAGTCTATATAATATAATGGTATATCCCTGTCTCGTTCAAATGCGCTAAGCACTTTTAAGCTCAACTATACACTTTAATACAGCGCTATTCGGGATGTGTGTAAAAACTTTCATATAAAAAAATAAAATAAATAATCTGTAAATAAATATGCTACTAATACAATTAGTCAATAAATTATTGTGTGTGATTATTGTATATGATTATGAAGTGCAAGAGATGAGGGTGTCGCTCGCGCCACGATGTTGGCACACGTTTCCCAAGAAACTCTGATATTTTCTCGTTGTTCGAGCGAGAAACGTTTATATTTTTATGATACAGTGTCGAAGAAAATTCAATACCTAAATAATATAACAGCATCTCTAAGAATAATAGCATCTCTATTATTATAGTATAATCTATAATCTATAGTATAACCTATAGTATAATCTATAATAATAGAGATACTATTATTATAGTTCGTCTCATCTAAGAATCTCAGTTGATATTAAATTGACTTCAAATTTGATATCGTGCTCCTTTGTTCTCGGCAATCGGTGCGTTCTCTGTACGACATACAATTAATTTATTATTTAAGTTATATTATTAATTTATATTAATTTATTACTTAATTTATATTCAGAAGAGCATCTTGACAATCTCTCGCAGAATCTATCACTTTTCTTCTCGCGCGCGAAATATCAAGTGTAACGTGTGCTGTTCATCGTTGCACGAGGCGTCACGGTGAAATATGAGTATGAATTGTGCGATATGATGGGATGAACTAAATCGGCGAAAGCCAATAGGCCAGCAACGGCGCGACTCTAATCCTCCTCCTTTTTTACCTTTTTATTCACATTCGTTCATTCTTACACTGTGATATCACACCAGAGCACTGTCGGAAAAGCGTCGAGGATACTGAATAGCGGATATGTATGTTTGTGTGTGTGAGTGTGAGTGTCAATGTGACTCTTTCTAGCAAACATTTTCCCTCGGAAATTCTTCCTGTTTTGTTTTACGCCATTCTTTTGTCCGTGTTTTCATCCAGGAGAGAGTATAGAGCCTCTAGGGTTGCGCCAATGTTTTAAGATGAGAAGGACGTCGCCTGGTGACCCTCCTTCGGCTTTCGCCTTGTCGTTCTCAAGATTGTTCTGATCGCAATCGTTGAGCTAGATGCTCGAACACTTGTATCAGATATTCCAATGCGTTCATGTAATCGCGAAAGATCAGCCAGTCCCTCAGTTCGGTCTGTGTCCGCGATTCCCTCTTTCGAAACTCGGATGACATGATGTCTCGAGTGACGTCCGGACGTGGAGTTAGACCGCGTTCTACCAGAGCCACCTGAAGCTCACAAAGTACCTGAAGAGAAGACGGGAGCATTAGATCTGTATTTAATTCAGTACGTATGTTAGAACATGTATTTAATCCTCCGTGTGAACCGTTTGTTAGAGGGAAACTAAAATTTTGCGTTTCAAGAGCGTTTTGAAGCTGAAAAGAGACAAAAAAAACAAAAATGTTAGATATGTATTTGATTGTTCACAAACGCTTGGAAACGCTGTTTTCAGAAAGAAACTAACATCTCACGTTTGAAGAAGAAAGTTGACATGCACTGCTCATTTTCAACAGATAGTGACAGTTTTCCGCTATGATTCTATGTATATTCGCGAAGTCTGCGCAATCTATATCGGAGAGAGAGAGAGAGAGAGAGAGGAAGGGAGTAATAAATAAAAACACGACAGAAAAGTCCAATAGGAATTTGAGCGCCGAAAGCTATATTCGTCGGAATAGCCGATAAAACGGCAGTTTCGCCTCTCAGCGACGATCCTTAACGTCTCAACCTTTACGTAAAACGCTCGTAAAACTCGGCGAAGCGCTTTTTATCGCGCTTGCGGCAACAGGAGACAGAATAATTCAGGCTAATTGCGCCGGTGTCTATTGTGAAAGTCGGCGGTTCTAGATTTTTTCTTTTTTTTTTCTCACCGTGCGCGCACTTAGAAAAGTGTAACGGAATCAATCTCAAAAAACAACTCACCCCACGAAGCTTGAATTCGGCGTCCTTGAACTCGTCGCGGAACCTAAGCTTGTAATCCTCTTGGTCCCAAACTATCTGCTCGATACCCACCGCGAACGTCTGCATGTGCTCGTACGCGTTGAGCAGAACTTCGTCTAACTGAAACCGAACGACACAGATGAAAATCCGATACCGACGATATTTTGTTCTCAACGCGCTCGTTTGTAAAAAAATTTGTAAAATATATTTTCACCGAAAGATATACTCACATCGCGATTGTTGAGATAATCTTGATCGAGCATATCTCCCAAATGTTTGGGGATTTCCTTCCAGCCGGGTAACCAATCGTAGTGGAGATTGAACTGCGGCGAATTCAGGCTGCTTAAATCCGACCCGAATGTGTCTTCGAGCTGTAAATCAAAGAAGAGAAACGTGGACGCGATTAGATGCCGTTGTGCCACGGTCGAAAAAGAAGCCGCAAGCATTGAAGAGAAATGCGACTATCGGATTTCCGCGTCTCGTCGTCCTTTTGCGATCTCACGGAAATTTGAGAAAAATTATTTACAGATTTATTATTATAGATTTATATTTTTTAAAATGCGCCATGCAACACAAAGTAACAAAGTGACATTTCGCGTTACTCTATAAGCTGCAATGCACCTTGTCGCTTTGCGAAAAAAAAAAAAACCGGCGCACAAGCTTATTGTTTTTCCGAGTAACCGTCAATTGCGCTCCGTGCCGGCGTTAATTTCTCGCAGCGACGCCACTGCATGTCATCGAGTTTAGTCACCGATTGTACAGTGTAACATCCCGTGTATGCGCGCGCGCAAGATCAGTTCTACTGATGTTCACTGGGTTCCTGGTACGATGAAAACGCAGAGCAGGCTCGGTCGTGCGAACCGCTTAGAATGAGTAACACTCAGTTTGTGGGGAGTCTTCGGGCACGTGCCCTTCGACGTGAGGCGGCGCTGACTTTTCGGAAATACCGAGATGGGTCGGCTGACGAAAACCAGCTTAGTCCCTTTACCGAGAATTTACTCGGAAATTCGGAGCGCCGGCTCGATGGGACACACGCTAAAATGTGTCCCATCCGGGATCGGTTACGTATCGCACGAGTCATTATGAATCATCCACCGAGGCGGGAAGTGTCGGAAGAAATAGCGAAGGGAAAACGGTTGCCGCCACAGTTTGCGTAATACGTTCGATGTCGTTTTGCCGCGCTTTGATGTTTGTATATGCGAGTTTGTATATGCGAGGATTCGAGGTCGACTCGGTGTATCGTAAATAAGGTAAATGTCCGAATAATCGAGCAAGTACCAACTCAGACATTTATTAAAGAAATAATTATAATGAAATTTTTTTGTTGCATGATATATGCGCACGTGTTTCGCACAATGATTTGTTTAGTTAAACTTGCATCTCGCTTGCGCAATACTCCGATACATCAAATACTCCGATACACCGGTCCAACTTTTCAAGCGCAGGTCGTTGGCCTCTTTATTATGACAAACACTGGCGATACCGAACGAAGGAGTTTCAAACAACCGTCTTGAATTTCGATATTAATATTCTGCGCTAAAAAGTATTTACGAAAAGGGATGATTTGTTTTTAATTTGATTTTATGTTCGGGGTACGCTTGTTTCCAGCGGTAGATAATGCGTGTCTCATTATCTGCGGAACGGAAGTAATCGTCACGCGACAACCTGCAGCGAGCGCGCGATAACAATTTCGATCGCAAACAACATTCCTCAGAACTATACGCTTGTGGCCACGTGTTGCTCGACCTGATAAATCACATATATGCGCTTCGCTCCGTCTCTGAAAACGTGAGTGACGCCGGGAAAACAAGGTTACGGACCGCGACGAGAGAAGCTCCGTGGAAAAAAAGGAGAGAGTATATACGTGATAAAACAAACGGACTTTCGGAAATTCGTGGCAGCTCACAAGGGCGGCATCGCGGTAGTCATTCATTAAACTCATTCCCTCGTTATATAGCGTGTACGCGTACCTGAGGCTACTCGCGCGACGAGCGATCGGAGGCCCTTCTCACGCCCCGATCGTTATGAAAGCCGCCGGGAGAAGATACAAAGATATCTTTCCGACCCATCACTTTCTATCGAGAAATACTAAATACGCACCGGCGATCGTATACGCCGCGCCGAGATTGCGTCACCGGTCGTTATTGCTAATAATACCAAACACGATAATATCCAATGCGCAAAGCTCAGCGCGGCGGAGGTGTATACGTAATGAGGGGACCGCGTAGGTAAATTAAATCGAGTTTTACGATAATTTTGTGCAAGCAGTTCTCTAATAAATACATTAACCTCACGGGACGACCCCCACGCCTACGAGAACGCTCTCCGGTCTGAGTCTCTTTCAGGTGCCGAAAACAACTCGTTTCCATCGTTGTGTTTTACGATGTGTTAGTTACACTCTCACGCGACGATTCTCATCTCATCGGAGATATTTCGAAGATCCTCGTTTCGATAGGACGTATGAGAAAAAAAACACAAAAAAAACCGCGAAGAAAGAAGCGTCGATTTGTTTGCGCTCCGAAGCGTTTAAATTTTCTTTCAAACTTTTTCATGGCGAGATGTAGAAACGCGAGAGAAGATCGCGAGAGGAGAGAGCAAGAAACGAGCGAAGGTGAAACGAAAAGCAAAAAGTGAAATAAAAGGAATTGTCGCTAACAACCACTGGCGGCGGACAAATCTGTGGCGCGCGGGTCTTTTGTGCCTCGTAAAAGTCTCGTCGACCACACTGGGGCACGAATAATCGTAAAACCGGGCTGGTGGAAGCCCGGCAGGAAGTAGGCTGGCGAGGAATAGGTACCGCGGCGCTGCCGAGGACCCGTCAAAATCAATTAGCCTTTCCAAGTCTTTCTTCTATGGCGCGCGGCTTCGCTGCACCGCTTATTACAAGTTATAAAATTTCGTGCGACGGCTTCGAGATCCGATCGAATATCCCGCGACTTTGCCTCGCGTCCCCCACGAGCGAGGTGGAAAAACAGAAACGACCGGAGAGAAAGAGACAGAGAGACGGAGAGAAAGAGAAAAAAAAAAACAGTTTTCTGATTCAAACGAAGAGAATCTCGTGACGATTATTTTTCCAGATTCCATCGCTATTCAAGTAATTAAAATACTATTACATCAGTAAATTTATAACTTATATATATATTGAATAAAAGGTCTTTTTTTTTTCTTTTTTTTCTGATACAAAAAAAAATCGACGCGCGAGTTTTTGTGGAGGGAGGAATTTTTATGATGGTCACGTGCGTTCGGAAAATATGTCATCGCGCGAAGGAGCGACGTCGAAACGTAGCAGTGTCATGAGATATGTGTCGTATGTATCGAGGCGAGTACATGCACTGGCTGGCTTGTATATCCGGTCTGGGCTTTAGTATGCATGCGGTGTGCCAAGTGTGGCGTATAAGCTGCGCCCGCACATTCACGTGGGGGTGGGGAGTGTGGGAGAAAGGGGGACAGCTTCCGATTCTGATTTATTGGAATCCTCCGCTTCCGATATTTTATCCGATTCCATCACGTACCGGCGTCTGCACACACAGTCTGAAGACGTTGTCCGTCGCGCGATTCGACTTGCAGACAGTCGAATCATCGGAGGCTGTTTACAGGCGACGCGCGCAAGGACGTACGATGAACCGCGTATCGTGACGACGACGACGACAACGACGACGAAATTAACAAGAAGTTACGAGGAGAAAAGCAAACGAGGAAATTAAAATGAGTTGTAGAAAAGAGCGCGG
The DNA here is from genome assembly GCA_014825685.1 of Pseudomyrmex cubaensis. Taxonomy (NCBI): domain Eukaryota; kingdom Metazoa; phylum Arthropoda; class Insecta; order Hymenoptera; family Formicidae; genus Pseudomyrmex; species Pseudomyrmex cubaensis. Next base: position 6,451 of record QVOA01002512.1, read on the forward strand.
CGAATAAATCCGCAAGTCGACGACTTCTTGAAAGAAGATCGTTCCTGAAAGCTTCTCGGAAAAGTTTTTCCTGAGATCACGTGGTTCAAACACACCGCGTGGATTCATCTCGCTGTTACGCGCGCGCGCGCGAAAGAGATATATCATGAGACTTCCGCCGTTCTCGGTATCCTCTCGGCTAATCTATTCCTTTCTCCGATAACGAGCGTTGGAAAGTGAAGTCACTGGACCGGCAGACAGTGTGTCGCCGCGGTCGATATCAGCGGAGGGAGGCGAGCTAGAGATACTCCCCTTGGAGTTCTCTCAGCCTCGATTTTACGCTCGGGACGAAGAAGAAGAGGAGGACAACTTGCGACTCTCTTCTCGACTCGCGCGACACTTCGTTCTGCCCGCGCGAGACGATCTCACACGTGCGCAAATTTTATTGTCTTTCTCGACAAGAGAGCTGCGGCCTGTCCGCGATGTATCGGGTTATGCGCTGACTTGGAGAAAACATCGGTATCCGGTAACGCGATGATGTAACGGCTTTCTAGCAACCTTTGGCTCGCGAGGGAGCCCTACGGCGATATACGGAGCCTAATAATGCGAAGACGCGCAAATAACCTTCCTCCCGATGCATGCGACTAATGCTAATTCGCTCGGTCATGTACTCGGCTCTCGCCTGGACAAATACCGTTCGTGGGGAGAATCTTTGTCTGGTTTCTCTTACAAACGACGTTCTTTCACGATCACGGATGTTTATGGTCTGGGTTGCCATTGTTCGGCAAAACGCAGCCGTTTAGAAATTAAAGAACGTCGGATTCATGATCACTCGATTAATTAGTAGAAAACATCAAGTCGTTAATTTTATCATTTTCTTATTTGTTTTCCGTGTTTTCGCAAATAACTTCGCACACACTTGCGATACACGCGAAAGTTTATGAACTTGTCTATCTCGCGAGAAACGAATAAAAATTGCGCATGCGAAACGTTTCGCTTCCTTGCGGTTTTCAAGTCGGTCTCTTTTTTTGGATCACTAGAGAGAAACCTTGAGGAGAGAACCTCGGGTCGGGTGCGTGATTTATTGTCCTTGGCTGAGGATAATAAGGTACGATTGGTTGGAGAAGATTCTCTTTCGAAACGAACATTTTTCGCAAGTCGCGCGTGTCATAAAATGTGTATATGAATAATAAGTGCGGCATATTCCGAAATTCAGAAAACTGTTAGACAAATACGCGAGTAAGAAACCTTATTTATTTTATTCGATTTGAACGGTTTGATTTATATGTTACTGAATCTGAAATGTAAAATCCACCTTTTTTTCTTGTAGACAACAAGTAAAATAGTGAGACTGAATTAATGAATTAAACGTGATGCCCACTGGGACGAAGACACGTGCGCGATTCACAAAATCGACATCTTTTTCGAAGGTCTATGCGACTCGTGAAGCACTACGATCGATGTGTATGTGTGCGAACGACCGGAAGCACTACCATAACCGCCTTCCGCTCGAAGGTTCTCTCACTCCACCCGGAGAGAAGTCCCCACTTAGAAGTCTTACCGATAATTATCGATCGATTGAGTTTAATCTTTCGGTTTTAAGCTACCGATATCTCTAGTTTGCGCTTTACGGTGTTTTTGTTTTTGAGAAATACATGTCGTAGAGAATTTCAATATACTTACATATCTGTCGCGGAAATGTTCCAAATGATACAACGCTTGCTTCGCTTGGAGCACTATTTGCTGTATGAGTTGTTCGTCGGGCAACTGTACAACGTCCAGATCGCCTACGAAATCCTCCGAAGCCAGACCGCACGGATTTACCCACTTTGGGGGTGTGGTTAGCCGTTTCTCCTCGAGAGTCATCGGAGCGCCTTGCACTAATAATACGAAGAAGTTTATCAATAGAAACCCTGAAAACAAAGAAAACAAATTTTTTAATTTTTATTTCTTATTTCTCACGCTGCTGCAGTTGCTTGTAATATTTCAATGCATGTATATAGGCTAGGAAGTTAAAGTAATTGAAATAGTTGCGTTAAAATATAGTTTTACCGAATGTTCGCGATGAACGAGCGTCACGAGATCGGGACCTATTTCTCGATCGAAAGCATCTCGTACGTAAAGGCCTTATTAACGGAATTGTCCGCGTATTTGAAAAAAAAAAAAAAAAAAAAAAAAAAACGATCAACGATTTGACGTGAGAGAGAGCCGCGAGATGCCTGCGTGAAATTATCATCGAGCTTCCGGCTCCTCCGCCCTCCTCTGTTTTCACCCTCGGGGACTCACTCGTCGATAGTAAGCGCCTAAATGGCAGATTCCGATCGGAACCGTCTTATGATCATCCGGCAGTTTCAGGGATCACCGCTCGTCGAATTACGTCCCCGCGAATTCGTCGTCGCATTATTACGCGAGTTACGACCCTTGATGAGGGGCCTCGGATCACGGCAACGACGACAAACCGTGTCCACGGTTGCGTACGCATTCGGAGGATGAGTGTAACGACGGGCAGGCCACCGCATATGATGTGTCGACTGCATTTAATCCGTGCCCCTTTCCCCTTCTCCCGTCGTTCGAAACACGTCGAGATATTTGAAAAATCTGGATATTTATCGCGAGAGCGACATATCGATCTGAAGTTAAAAATCGTTTCCTCGACCCATCAAATTAAATTTTATCGAATTAGTAATAAGAAGATTTTACATATGTATAGATTAAAACGACGATTCTTTGCGCTAATTAATTTTAACGACGTGCGACGCGCGCGTCAATCGTTGATCGAAGAAGACTCGAGAGGTTTCATCGTCCGGCGAAATAAAATTAGGCGCGGAATCAAAGCCGAAGATGCGCCGCTCGTAGACGTTGACGAATTTAATTTTAATGTCCGAGAACGTGCATGTACACACGCACGTGCGCGAACGCGTGTGCGTATATACTATATGTACACACATGTGATGCAGCGTGGCCGGCGGACGCGCCATGTGAGCGGACGGAGACAGAAGTGCAGACGGAGAAAGAGCGAGATGAGGAGAGAACTAGGAGCGAGACGAGAGGAGGGAGACGCAGCGGACACTTAACGCATATTAATGAGCGGCTCTTAAGTGCGTTCTGCGTTGCGATGAGAGAGCAATTTGCCGCGCGGAGAAGTTTCGCGCCCCAAAGCGACAACGCAGAACCGCGTGTCGATCCGCGACGTATATACACGTTGCCGTAACGCAGTTTCTCCGATATGTTTCAGGACACGTCATTAATTACAAGGATGCATTAAACGAGTTATACAAGACCGATCGCGCGTGATTCGATCCGATTTGCGTTGAAATTTGCGAAAGTTGTACAAATAAAATACACGGAATGTCGCACAATTTAGAGAATTACGCGAGATATATTATAAATCGTATATATTGTCTCTATCGGTTTATTCTTTTCCTCGCAACTCTAGTTACATCAAACTCGCGTATCGATAATCTATTTTTGCCTCACTTTCGTTACGGAAGAGAAGATAATATCTCGGAAGATATCGAGAGATATCTCTCGGAAGGATCCGACAATCCTGGCCGTCCAATCAATGTTCGCTAATGATGTTGGAGAAACACACGTGCGTACTCTCTTGCAATCTACTTTTCACCCATATACGAAAACGTTCGAGAAACGAGATTGTTCGCGCTGCAGGTATTTTTATCGTCCTGCGAAGAGCTCGCGCAGTAGTGACCCACGTAAACGATCTCGGTATCCGCGCGACCGTATCTCCTTACCGGTCGCGCACTTTCTCTTATTTCTTTTAATTACGTCGTTTTTTTTTTCCGCCCGCCCGGGCATTTAATCGCTAAGCGATTAGTCTTCCATGATCGGTCAAATTTGTCGACAGAGAAAGGGACGTTTCGCGCGCGGGCAACGCTTTCAGACGGGTTTCGTCGCGAGAGAGGAAAGAAATTCAAACGACAGCCGGCCGCACGAGAGATCTCGCGCCGCTCAGAGAGAATTTTACTCTCGTATTTACCTAATCCAGGAACTACGCGCCGCGGAACTTAATTGTTTTTCGCGGAAGCATATTAGTCGGTACATTTCGCCGTGTAACGGAAATAAAAAAACAAACTATTGTCCTCGATATGTGACAATTTTCGCTGTTGTAGTTTGTCGTTACGGACGGATAATATTCGCGCGGTTGACAAGATTCGCGAATTTTTTTCACGAAAAATTGCAAACTTTAACGTTTATTTTTTGTCAGTCAAGAAAATGTCGGCGGACTCGCGCGCGCTTCGTTTTGTGTGTGTGTGCCCGTCTTTATATTTTCTTCCGTACATCCGCTGCAACTGTCGTCGTCGCCGGGTATATACCGAGGGCCTACCTCAACGACAACGCTTTCGACGGCGTTCCATCGAAATTCCTGAGTTACCCGCGACCGCGCGCGTTGAAAAAAAGTACGGGTCGCGCAAAAGCCGGCGCGCACCGGTGCAAAGCGCATCTCCGCGCTGTCGGCCGGCAAGAAAGACGGTTGAAAAATGCGGTAATGACGCACTGTCCTCGCATTGCTCGCGACAATTATACCCCATTACGACCGACCCGCTACTCCCTTTTCTTCCGTTCGCGAACGAACGCGCGTACCCGAAGCGCGCGCGTTGCGGTAGGTCGCGATGTTACACGTCGTCATTGTCGTCGCCAATGTGCCGTCCGCCAATTTATTAGAGATTATTCTCCTTGTCAATTTCTCGTTGTCGCAAGAAGAACAAAACGTGGGTAAGCCGTGCTACAAAGTCGGACATATGTTGATACAAGGCCGCATCGCATTACACTCAGGCCGGAAAAAGACGTCTCGTCGTAATGTCTAACAATGACGACACGACTCCGTCTCCTGCCTGCGTAACAACATGAGACCGTTTCCGAAAAGTATCCAAAAAGATAAATCACTGTTTTGAGAGAAAAAAGGGATTCTCTGGGATTTTAAACCACCTGTAGAACTGAACTCCTGTAGAGACACTCCGGCGCGTGTGTGTGTGAATGTGTGTGCTCAACAGGTGGGCGGCGACAAATATAGCTTATACACTGTTGGCACGAGAGTTTTAAATTCCAGGAAATCTGGAGCTTTGATTACGCGTTATGAATTTAATTAAGAATTCGGAAGGAAAAGAAAGAAAGGCGCGCGCACAGAGAGATTCGCAAGTCCGTAAATGAAGAATCGATAAGAAGGACCGTTACGAAGCGCGGATGACTAATGCGTTCATCGGCTTGCTCGAAAAATGACGTCAAACTCGCAAGAGAGACCGACGCGAGTGACAATATATCATTCAGATCGAAAAAAATCCGCGAGAGAAATTTTATTTGTAAACTTTGCATTTTCCTTAACCTGTTCACACGTAAGAGTATTTATTACACAAACAAAAAAGTTTGTGTGTAAAAAAAATTAATGCAAACTATTTTTTTAACACAGATCAATTGTTAACAACGGATGATCGATAAGGATAGATTTAAAACAATTACACAAAATTAAAAAAAAAAGACTGAAATCTTATGAAATATTGTAAAATATTGAAAAATTGTAAGTACATAATTTATTACCAACAATGTGGAATCTTTATTGATGACACTTGAACGGTGAGTACACTTATGAATTGATAAGCACACTCTAGATGAATGTCTTCTAATGGCATTTGTCACACGAGACGATTAGATTTCGAATAAACACATGCAAGTTTTTTACTATATCGGGTCATATCTTCGAGCCATTAGCTTATCGATTTATTTGAGTTGCATTTTTGAGTATCTGATAGAGCGAATACCGACAAGATATACAAGGATAAGTGGAAAGTTCGGCCGAATTCTCGGTACGAGTATTCCGTGTCAAGGTAAATATTCGCAAAGTCAGTGTATATTTCCCGCGGTCTCGACGTTACGAAAGGACAACCGTTCATAGGGATATGTGTATATATATATATACATATGTTTGTCAAAAGTTTTGTACTTAATGACCCAATAAAAACAGCAGGCCTGATGCAAATGAAGCAAATCCCGATATGATTTCTAAATCAATTCGGAGAAAGCCTTGCGTCTCTGCCGGAAAGAGGATGCAATTTTTATGTTGACAACGACCACGCTGCGACGATAGGACACAGTTGTAAACGTTGCAACAATCAAAATATTGTTCCATTGATTACGTAATCCGTATCTTGCGACATTGCGATCTCTCTTCAAAATCAATCGATGCGATTTTTCGCGCGAGAACATTTTAACGGAAGACATTTGTCTATTTTACGTATCAATTAATTTATCGCGTTGATTTATTTATTAATTTATGTTGCGTTAAATATAACAACACGCTTTTATATATTGTTAATCAGTAAAATTTAATTTCATGATCCATTATGAATTTTTGTTACGAAAAATAACGCTGTCTCTTTACACGTATCGACGTCAGCAATATTTTATCTGCTCGCAATCGCGTTGTCGATCGCTCGTGATCTTCAATGCGACGATCGTCTACTTACATAGACACGTGGTTAGCGTGAATCCCCGGTCGTCGTTAAACGTCGTCGACGACGTGAAGTGCGAATTGTATAGCAAGTATCTCAGGGCATATGTTGGCTTCGTTCTGTTCGTCGTGGCTTTGGTGGCGTCCTGTTGGTATTTGGTTTTCTCCGACGACAACGTCGTCGTTGACGGTAACGCGTGGAAGCGCAGGCTTGTACGGTCAAGGACCCGGTGGGACGTAGTCCTCTGATCGCGAGCGAGTATGTTCTCCATCTTTCGAATTGATCGATCGATTCGCCACAATCACCGTGATCGCATAACACAGAATGCACCACAGTATTTGTGGGGTAACACTCGCGCGTTTAAATTGCGCAGGCGGGATCGAAGCGGTATATCTCCCTCGCGGCGGGTCTATTCGCGTCGCGTGTATGAGCAATAGGAAATGTACACGTGCGTTTTATAATAGGTGTGCAACGGATACGAGTTGCCGCCGCGCTATGTCACCGATTGCTTCGTCACTTCGCTCTGAAAGGGTTGTCGCACTCGAAAAACTGTCTGCACAGAAGTCCGTTTGGCACTGCTCCCAGCACACGCGATGCACTGATTCTTATACGAGGGGGGGTAGGGGTGTTGTTGTGGGGTCCTGAGAAAGGAAGGGGGGAAGTGGGTGCTTGACAAGGTGGCGGGGGTACTCAAGAAGAAAAGGAAGAATATCAGTAAGGTTTGATGGCTCTTCCGTTTCTTCCTTCAGTTTTTCATCTATTCTCACCGATTCTTTGGAGATGGTTTTCAATTCGTCACGGATCTCGGGTCGTATAGATGACACTCGTTTTTCCCAAAGAAATGTTAGAAGATTACCCCGCAGTGCGTGGCAGGAGACCGGACAAGAAGAGAGCGGCCAATCGGACGAGCGAACTAATAGAACAGCAGTCGAGCTGGTCTACAAGAGACAAGCTATTCGTCGTTAGGTAGGAGTGAACCTGTCTAAGGGAATGGTAGACTTCTGCGTTCGTCTGCCTTGGACGTGTACGTAGATCGCTTCTCGCCGTCGCGCTGTCCTTATCTATTGTATTTCTCTTTTGTTCTCTTTCCTTCCTTCGTCCTCTCTTTCTCTCTCTCTCTGTCCCTCTTTTTCTTTCTTTCTTTTTCTCTCTTTCTTCCTGTCCCGGGCGCCAACTCTTTCACTCTTCCTATCACCTCGTGCGCCCCCGATGTATGACTGTCAGTGTATGGTACTGGCCACTCAGTCGACCGGTGCCTATATACGATTGTAAAGTCACCGGAGCACGTGGCCCGCACCCCGCTTTCGGCCAATTCCCCCACCATCTTGTCGCTCTCCCTCGATCACCCGCGCTTGATTACCTCTTCTCGTCTCCTCTCTGTTCTTTTCTCCTTCTCTTTTGCCGTTGTCGTAGCCGCCGTCGCCGTCGCCACCTCCTTCGTCTCATGTATCTCTTCCCTCCTCCTGCAATGCTGTTTCTCCAGCACGACTCCTGACTCCCACCTCCGGGATCTGGTGGTTCAGGACTCTCCGCGACTCATTCATAACTCCCCGCGGCCGAGCGGCCGTCCCCCACTCGCCCGGTCCCCACCATACGCTAACGTAGTAGGTACTCGTCACTCACTAAGTGAGTGAGATACGTTGATTCAGATGAACTATGTTGCACTGTCGTGCTACACACTCTCATAATCGGAGTAAACGTCTGCCGATTCTCGATTGCGATCCTGTTGTGCGAATAAATACCGGTTCTTTTTCTTCTTCTTGTCAGCTTGTATGTACGAAAAAAAAAAGATTCGACTCTCTTCGTGACTTCATAGCGAGAGTCATTGCTACTCGTTATAGTTTTCTTCTGATAGCCTGATGATCTTTTTACTCTTACACATTATCCGTGTATCGGATAGAGTATCAGAAGATGTAAGAATTTTGTTTTTATATAGTTATAGTTTTTAATATTTTATTTTAAATATCTTCAATACATATATATGAAATTTAAATATAAATAATAATAATAATATTAATAATATATTTTCTCTGTTAAATATAAATAATATATTTTCTCACGTACATATGAGATATTTTACATTATCTAATAATAATTATCAAACAACATTTTATGTGACGTAAGCATACTTCTTTAAAAGGAGCTAAATATGAAGCTTCTAATTTTGGAATTTGCTCCTATATTGGAATCTTAATTGTTACGCACGCGTGCGTCGCGTCATTGGCACGCGAGCGTTGTTTTTTTTTTTTTTTTTTTTTTTTTTTACTCGTTCTTCGTAAAAATCGTGACATTAATATATTGTTGCAGATAAATTGAATCCGTCGACGGAAGATAATTATAGCAGCAGCTCCGTCTATAGAGAGACGGACGTGTGCGTCAGTGGTACGCGCGATTCCGCTAATTGTTGCCGTCGACGAAGACATGACACCATTCGTTATCCTCGGCATGTCGTCGAGAATTTCATACGTTCGCAGCATCTTCGTAGTGTCGAGTTTCGTGATCGTTACAAACAGTTCATGGCATTAATGAACGTCCCGTTAATGATGGCAGATCGCGATTTCTCGCTACGTCAGAACGTGTACATATACGTTTTTTGTAGATGGTAACGTAACTGGTTATGTGACGTTGATGGTAATTATTACGTTGTAACTCAAACGTTCTTGTGCGATCATGTCAGTGAAACATTTAAAAATAGAGCCTCGAAGCATTGTTGAGGCTCGTGATATAAATATTACTGATTCGATATATATATATATATATATATGTATATTTGTGTCTAGATATTATATTTTTAGGAGTTTTATTACATTTGTCGGTTTTGTTTATTTATATTTATCTCACATGAGCCAATATATCATTGAAATCGTATTTTGATCGAAGGAGACTATATGTTTACTGTAACATCCCTGATTACTCGAAACGATTGTTTCTTTATAATGAAGTGTTCTGAACGAGCATATTTTTTCGATTTTAAAAATATATTTAACACTAATAAAATGCTTTATTGCAAAACGCGCGGGAGATCCCGTCAGACCGAGTGGTCCAGGTTCTCCTCTCGCGCTTCGAATTTTCCCTACCACGATTCTCTATCCCTCTCCGCTCGAAACCGCGTCCATATCCTCCTTTACCTCCCACTTAAAGTCAGTGATGACGTTTCCTTTCACTAGCTCTCGAATGCTTACGTACGTCGTACCTCCGGCCTGGAAGCGCGCCTACAAGTGCTTGCGCGCGCTCGGTACTTCCGAAAGGATTTTCTCAGAACGCGCGCCTCAGAATCTCCTTAGAGGCAAATTAAGATTCCGACTGACAAATATTTTCAAGGAATTTGACCTCCGGATATGATGCATTGTAGACTTAGATCTGGGAATAATTCCTAACGAGGATATTTCTTATTAATTAGTGTAATTAAGTCAAACGAGTGTGTAACGCGCTCGCCAACATTGTGCAATCTTTCACAAGACGGTTGTAAGAATTATGTAACCCTCGACAACGAGGTGACCACGCGTATACTCGTTGAACATATAATTAAATTGGCAGTATTTTAATACTACGTTATTTGATCACATAGTATTTGAATACTGTATGTGTCATTCGAACATATACTGCGTTATTTTACTACATAGCATTTCGAATATGTTATTTGAACACATAGCGTTCGAACACATAGTATTCGAATTTCGTCATCAACCATTCGAAAATTAAGCGGTGAACGGACTGTACGCGATAGGCGTTTATAGATTTCGATGTCACCGATTGCACCAAGTAGTGCAATCGGTAATCAATGAAATAGTTTATTCACAACTTTCATTCGCTCTTCGCAACTTTCTTTCACTTCTTGCGTCGTCTTACGAAAAAAAAATTTGCCTACTGCAATGACGCTGCAAGTTTCACCACGTGAATGCTGATAGTTGCGAAAAACATTCTGAGATTGTGTTAAACAGTGCATTTTTGATACGACACGTTCAGCTTTTAATTTCGACGCAAATAACATCGTAAATTTGTGTTGTCGAGGAGCGACTATTAGATAGCTGCTGTCTGACAATCATGAGATAATAACTGACTCTCGTGTGACTTAGTCCCGCGGTAATTCATTTGGGAAATTACAAGAGACACCAGTAACATAATTTTCCTCGGAAAAGCGTCAAACGCCAGTTTTTCGATTAAGTGACACCTCGCTTAGTTTAATCTGTTTTTGCGAAGAACATATTGATGTGGTTATCGTGATGAACAGAATGCCATTCTGCTGTGTGACTATCGGTGAAAATTGGCCATGTCCCGGCCAAGCAGCTTACTTGACATTGCTTACACGGGTGTAGCGAATAAAAATCACGTGGCATTATTGATAAAGGAACGTGGCACTTGGCACGAAGGCGTGCCACTACCGGAAAAATCGTCGAGAGGCGCGACCTAGGTTAACACGGCGACGCTTGTCTCATTTAAAGACGAATCTAATGCCGAGCGCGATGTACGGAATTTATTGATACAAATCTAGTACGTGATTTGAATGTCATTCAGCCCCAGAAATGTATCACGCGCGTGGATAATTTTCTTCGCCATCTCTTCGCGATGTTCAGAGATCGGTTTGTTTGCAAATACACGATTTTGATTTGCGCATCACTTTGCGCGATTAGTCAACAAAAAAAACAGGGTACGTGCGCACGCGAGTGACACATTGTATTGAAAGACGCATTTCAATTTGAAGAATGTTCTACGTGATCGACCTCACGGATCCGCGCTCGTCAACTTCGCGTAAGATCGCACGCATTAATGCGAAAACGCTACGTGCTCGCGTTACGCGACGCTCGTGTTACGGAATGAAGAAGATTGCGCGCGAAAACTGACTGACTACGATTGAAACTCGCGCGCTAGAAAACAAATAGGTAAGTGATTTGACTACGCGAATCTGTGAAATCGTCTCTTTTTTTTTTTTTTTTTTTTTTTTTGCCTCGCTCTGTGATTTTTTATTTATCGCACGCGATTCTCCGACGTGTTTTCCGTTTCTCGAAACGTACGTGATTTTCTAACGGAGAACGCGAGAACAACATTGCAGGCGTATTGTATCAAAAATAGATAGAACACTTGAGGAATTTTCAAATGAGCATATTTTTCATGATTAAGTAGACCGCGATTCGATTAAAACTATCACGCGAGAATCATAACATTCAAACAATAAAAAATTCTTCTGCACCAATTGTCTCCGTCGTTAACTATGTATCGCTGAGCGTGACATGTGCCTATTCGCCATATAGTTTGCGGAATGATATAAATATATTTCGACAATACTTTCCTCATCATAAACATCAAACTTCATTCACTAGTGACGTAATTAAAGTATGTAAGTTCGATTGATTCTTCTTCGAAGCGACGTGCGCCCGAACATTGTATCCTCGAAAGTGACGTAATTACGACGCAACACATCACACAGAAGGGTTCGTACTAATTCAAGAAGTCGATGACAAATGATCTCGTGAGAAAACGATCCTACGCACATATATTCTCTCTTTTACAAAGCGCGCGAATTTTTCTCTTGGACGAAAAAATATATAAGCTTCGCAACAATAACTAAAGTTTTGCTAATAGTTACAGAAATGACAAGTAAAACCGAAATTTAAATTTATGCGTTTCCTTCCTTCTATGGGGTCACGACGGGGAATCGGGGTTGTTAAGTGATGACTAGACCCACCACGGGGAGTACGTATGAGATTGTGCGTCGCTCGGCAAGAAAACGAAACGAGATCTGACGAGCAGAAACGTCGAGACTTAAATTAAATGAGTCAATATCGTCATTGTTTCGCTGGAAACGCCGCGCGTTTTCCATCGAAATCCGCGTGCGCAACGCCGGCCGCCCGCGTGTGTGACAAATTTATCCTCGTCGACTCCGCGCTACGTGAGATTGACACACACGGGACTCCGTTACTTATGGAAATTAGTCTAATTTCGTATCGCGGACTGGCCCATTACGCTCATATAGTCACGCATCAACGCGTAATGTCCGTCATCATGACCGATAATCACTTCGATGAAAACACAAGAGGAGAATCGCGGGAATTGCACGTCGTCGCGCGCGCACGCGCGCAGCGCCGTTTGCGCGAAAAAAACGAGATATTGTTTCTCAAGGCGAGGCTCGCAATTGTGTAATGCAAGTATATATATATGTATATATATATATACATATATCTAGTACACGCATACGATTATTACGTACGTATTGCTACGTCTCTCGCTGAAAAGAAGAAAATTGATTTCGCAAACCCGCGGAACGTGTTTGACTGATGATTTTGTGCTCTGCCAAAGTCGTTTCGATTAATGTCAATATTTTAATTAATGTCTTCGTAAAAAACGAAGCCTTTACGAGCGTAACGTCTTTAATCACACAAGCTTCGCTTCTGTCTCGGATTATATGTACATATTTAGCGTGGCGCTTTAGATCGCATATGAATCACGATATTAATTCTGGAATGAAACGTGCGAGAGATTTTGAGTCATTAATAATAAAGCAATCGAAGAAATGTGACCCGCTGATATGCGATCGCGTGTCGCAATAAACATCTATTGCCGCTGAAATTTCACACACAGCTTTACGTTTATTGAAAATTATTTAAAATATTTGTCATTTTTGTAGTTCGGAAAACATAGTCTTGCAAACACACACATCACATCTATACGACGAACTTTTATGATTTTTTTTAATCATAAAAGTGTTTTTTTTTTTACTGATTTTAAGTTTTTTTCTCTCAATCCTTGTGGAGTAAATGTTTACAGATTGATGCGATCGATCGAATAGATGAAAAACGAAACCGATAAGAAGAAACGACATCGGCTAGTCAACAAGGCTAGATCGATCCGCGATGGGGGGGTTCATTGTACCCGATCGAGTACGGTAATCTCGAACCGGGGAGAATGCATCGGGGGTTTCGAGTCCGCAACCGGTTGCGGATTTTGCGCGCATTCGGAGCGCGTACGAGCGCGCGCGCTAAAAAGCGACGTTTAACCATCCGAAGAGTGGAAAAGACAGGGGGCAATTTTTCGAAAGAGGCAATTATCGATTCGTGTGGTCCACGGCGGCGGATTGCAAGAAGCGGATAGAGACATCGGCCACATTCCACGGGTACGAAAGGCACGTCGTGAGATCCCGATAGGGACTTCTCTCGGTTCTTCTCTTTCTCCTCCTCACCTTTCCCGTCCCGCTCGACATTTCGGGATCTCCAGAACGAGGGACCACCCAGGCCCGCTCCCCTCATGCGACTATGCTTCGTAGCGGATAAAACGGACCCCTCGAGCAAAAGTGTACTGACGGAAATCGAAGCTCTTACCGTTGTGAAGGCAGCGACATGTCCTCGTACTTTCTCGACGCATGACAGCTGTCACTTATCCCGGTGTTTGCGGAGAATTCTCTCATTTCAGAAGATTCAGAACTGGCTCGAATCGCGACGGAAGCGCTCGATGTGTGTATCCCAATGAACGCGGATATGATACGCGAGAATACGCGGACATCGCCGCGCTATCGCGAATTTGACATACACACACACACACACACGGCGATGCGGCGGTGGTCAGGCTTGGAAAATCCGGAGATTGCTTAGGTTCGTCTGCTTTCACGTGTCAGCCACGAGATACGTGACGAGAAAAACAAAAGGGTGCGCGTGACGTAAAATCATCGGGAAGTTTGCATTTTTTTTCTTGTACGTTGCACATACAAGTGTCAAACGAATCAATCATCTGTCACTCGACTCGATTATTTCTTTGAGGAAAACGCGTTACGAACTTACACGTAGATTAATTAATTTTACTTATCTTTAGAAAAAAAAAAACTACATGAAAATACACGCGTAATTCAGTTGCGCGATTGTTCGCGAAATAATAATATAATTCCCTGTTGACATTCGTTCGATGACAATAGGTTATTGTGTTTTAATTTTCTAAACACAAATAAAATGTCCGTGAACCTGACGAAAATGTCTATGTATGTCTAATGTCGCAAACGTGTACGTGGATCGCGTGAACGACGCGCTTCTCTGAAACCGTTTCGAAATTGTACGCACGATAACACACACTTCGTGATCTGTGGCCAACTTGTGACTTAATCACACAGTAATCGTCAGTAAATTAATCGCACAGTAATGGTTAATGAAGCAAATTACTCATTTTTGATACCAACGGATCAAATCATTGCCAATATTAATCTTACTGCTCTCAGCTTATCGCGGCAAAAACAGGAAATCTGTTCTTGTGCGTCTTATCACGGCTCTTATCACGCTCCTCCGGTTCCCGAGGCCGAAATCATCTGACTTGCTAACTGAATCTCAGCTCTCTCTTTCTCTCTCTCGAAACTACACTATCGATTTGACAATAAACTGCCGCACTTGTGCTATTTTAGTTTGCTTTCGAGTGGCGTATATTGAAGAAGAAGAGCTTATCTCAAACTGCTCCCGCCAGACATTGAATCGCGAATGTATTCTCGCACGGTAAATATTTTCGAATGTAAACAAAAAACCAATTGTATTTAATTACCCGTGTTTGTAATCAGAAGCTTAAAGATTTGAAAGTTAAGCAATCTTAATTTAATTATTAGTATTTTGTGTTACAAATCTATTTTAGAAACATCTTCTGTCGCTCGCAAATATATATACAATTGCAGCCTTAAAGTAAAGCGTGCATCAACTCTCTGACGTAAGTTTCCATAATAAATACATCACTGAGAGAAAAGTGTTTCCTCGACGATCCCGCGCAACATTTTACGACGTCTTCGATGCGCGAGACACAACAATTGAGTTCAGTTATTCAGTTTGTACGCGAGAGTGACGTTGCGGAGATTCGTTCAACCCATGAATCAGCCCCTACCGCGCGCGCGCGCTGCGTGTGTGAATCAACCCTTAACCCGCGGCTTCGTTCAATTCTTTTGATTCATGCACGCCTTCGTCTTGTCTGGTCTGTAACCGCGTCTGCTATTATTTTTAGCGCGTGATCACCGCGCCGCGAAGACGAGGAGAAAAGGGAGAGAGAGGAGGCGGTTTGTGTGAGACGATTCTAATGCCGACGCGGAATATATTAGATCATCTCGCGGGCTTGGCTTGCATAATTATCGGCTCTTCTGTCACCAAAGGCCGACTCGCGCGCCGTTACGTTGCGCTCTCTCACCGCACCCTAAAATCGTAGCACTCATCGGCATGGCACGCGCAAAATTGCGAATGAACAAGACACGCGACTTACGAGATCGCACAATCCGAAAGCTTCCGCTACTCTTGTCAGAGATGTTTTTTTTTTTCGCAAATTGCAATTTAAAAATTAATGCCGGTTGAAATTACGTTCGACACATTAAAAGAAGACAACTATTGTATGTAAATTTGTGTACACAGAATATATTATATTTATGACAGACTGGATTAAATGATGTACTTGAACGTTATTTATTGATAATCGATCGCGTCAATTCAAAGATGCGAGAGCGCAGTGACACATGTGGAAACTCCTGCTAACGATCGTCCATTTCGATAGTCCGGCCAAGAAGAAGTTACACGAGGAAAGATCCTTTTATTCCACGCGGGTAACAATACAAGAAAGTCTCGCCAGGATTTTCCAATTGTGTCACGAGCTGTGTGTTTGCACCAGTGAGTGTGCCAGGACACAGTCCGACGGTATAAAACGGAAAATATAATATAAAAAATTGAATTGATTGACCAAGCTGATTAATCGGTACTTCGCACCGCAAAAATAACCGGTGATGATTTCGCGTATTTTGAAGATTTCTCTTCTGCGTACGCGCTTTTAAAAGCAATTATTTTATTCTTTATGAGTCAACTCTTCACTCTCGTCGAATTTCCTCCGGAGAAAAACACGGGAAAACAGCTTAGTTTTACTGTCGGAGAGCTTGGGTGATTTTTCCGTTGGGGATTGTTTCACATCATCGAATTCTCATACAGCAACAGTTTTTTTTTTTTTTATCATGAGTATAGTATTTAAAAAATTTACTTACGTTTGCGAGTTATCGATTTTAATAATGCACTTCGATTGTTATTATTGCCGGCTTGTAATATCGCGTTTGATATTTACTTCGTATTTATCGTCCGGCAAACAGTCTCACGCACGATCGCGATGACTCTAAAGAAGGTTACAAGTGACTTGTAAGTACTCAATTATTCACGCGGATGCGCGACGTTAACCCGCTGCGGTTTCTGAGGGTCAATAGAAATGATACTTGGCGACATTGTCGTCTGGACGGTATCCTTGTTTTCAGATTTTTTTCCAAGAATACGATCTTAGAAAACAATTTCGTGTGATCGCGCCGACCCGCTTCCGGACACACAGCATCCGTTTAACGAAAACTATTTCACCAAGATTCTTTGAAGTACAAATGACCAATCTAGATAGCAGATATGATCGAATCAATTTGTCATTCATCTCAGCAAAATAAACGTGGTACTATTTTGGATAATACACTGTATATCTCATATCTGTCAACATTTATCTTCAAACATTTGATAGCGAAAGGAAATAATGTTTTTACATTATCATAAAGTTTTAAAGGACGATTTTTGTTCTTGAATTTTATCGTGTTTTATCGCGGGGAAAAGTCTTGCTATCATATGACCGGTAAGAAAAAAATGTCACCGAATTTTTTTGTTTCGTCAACAAAACGTTTTGTTGGCAAAACGAAGAATTCAATGGGCTTGGTTTTTCTTGCTAAGCTATATACTAGTAACTAACCTTCTTGCCTTTTAACATCTTATTTCTTGTGTGTTTGAGATAAGAAGTTCCAATAACATAAAGATTATTACGTATATCACGAAATATATTATGCTACACACCTGAAGTACAACAACCTGTCATGATGCGCGCGCGTGCGCGTGTGTATATTTTTTCTACATCCGTGGAACACACGACAGAAGAAACGCGATGAAAGACGAACGTGCACCGTATATACGTGCTATTAGACGTTACGTTCGCACCTGCGATATACTGTTGGTTGTCTCATAGCGCGCTCGTCGACGAAGAAATCATCCGCCGACATCAAGGCAAACGACTCGCGAGGAAAATTAAATGAACAACACACACGCGACTCGTAAATAGTCCCTAATTGGCGATGCTTGACTTTGATGTCACGGTACA
Organism: Pseudomyrmex cubaensis; assembly: GCA_014825685.1. NCBI lineage: Eukaryota > Metazoa > Arthropoda > Insecta > Hymenoptera > Formicidae > Pseudomyrmex > Pseudomyrmex cubaensis. The sequence goes on from QVOA01002512.1 coordinate 23,997, forward strand.
TAATAATATGCACGTAAAGCACGTTTTGCCGCGCTCCTTGGATTGTTTTGTCGGATCGTTTCATATATACATACATCTGCGACTCTCGGTAACGCGGCTCTTAATCAATTTTCCAGTCCGCATGCGGTACACAATTTCAATCAACGTCATCCGCATTCGGCGCGCGATTTTTCTGCGTCGCGAGAGTACGTACTTGCGTACGTACTTGCGCACGTACAGCGCGCGATTCATTAAAACGCTGTTAGATAATAAAGTAATTTGTGCCTCCGCGCCGCGTAGGATGACCTTTCGACAAAGTTTGACGTCAGTGTACGGTGTGTGTGCGTTTGTTGCGCGATAGATTGTCACACATCGTTCGGATTGATCCTCCGCGATTATTTTGGCATCGATTCGCCGTTGGAATTCCGATTGTCGGTCGCAAAAGTGCAGCGCGTTAGTTTTCGCGCGCGTCCAAATTTCTCGACAACGAACCAATCGGCCACCCAGACCAATCGAACTTTTCGAGAGAGAAAGAGAGAGAGAGAGAGCGCGTTGACCTGTTGTTATCGCGTCAAATGTCTCGTCGCAACAATGTCGACGGTTATTAATTCGGCAACGTATGTAACAGCAACTTTGTATCGACTCGCTGCTAAAGCAGGATCAGAGTGTTTCCTCTACAGATAAGAACGCGGGAGAGAGAGAAAGTGAGAGACCGATAAACTCGAGCTCAAAGATAAGCCTACAACATAGTATTGAGCTCTAGTAAACTCCGCCATCTCACGTAACGTCTATCGCGTGTCATCGCGCGTGAAATAGCAGAAATGTTGTACTTAGATAAAATTTATACGCGTGAGAACAGAGTAAACAGGTCAGTCTGAAGGGACCGATTGGTTCCTGTTTGCAAAATACTATATCGGAGAAGCAATAGCCCCGCATTGGGCTCACAAAAAAATTTGTGCTATTATTTACGCTTTATTATAAGTTTTGCTAAAAAGTAATTTTTGGTTTTAATAAATATGGTTGATAAAATGACTCACCTTGTGTTCGATCGAGGAAACTTAATCAGCGGGGAAGTTCGATCTGCAACAGAGAAGAGAAGACGCGAAGAATTAATAAAAAGGTTTTCACAATAGAATTTCTATAACATACGTCCGCATTGCGTTCGTCATCGCGTTTCCTCGAATTGCTCGAGAGAAATTTTTGACGTCTGTCGTCCGGCGGGGATGAGCACGTCGCGCGCGAGACAAGATATAAAGTCCAAGAGATATTTTCGAGCTTTATGCAACGATTACGTTACGTTAAGCAGGATATAACTCTTGGAATATCCCCCGTATATTTATCCTGCGGTCACCTCGTTAGACCGTATCGTCAGATTTACCGCTGCTGTAATGGTTGCTTGGCGGAAGAAAAAAAAAAGTAGTCATCCTTCAAGTATGCGAGTGTATTGTTTCTTAATAACATGTCTTGAATCACGCTCGGTCGGTAGACTGAGTCTTTGAGATCGCATCGCGTATGTACGATTGTTGTGTCGGTGCCGATGTATTTGCACTTATTGATGTCGCAGCAGAAAGGTCAGCTTGCTTTTGTTGCAGTTTCCACGTCGTCGGATATGCCACGAAGTTCGCAGCACTCTCGATCGCGTCAAGAAATTTGAAATCGGTTTGATTGCAAAACTCTGGTCTCGAAAAATCGAATGCGACGAGAATAAATTAGCGCAAAACCAAAAAAAAAAAAACAAAAAGAACTATCTGAGAGATAAAAACTCGTTGATGATAGCGCGACAATAAGAATAATCTTATGTGATTATATTACGGAAATAATTCTCTTACAAAATAACATTGACAATAACATTATCTTTTGTTTTCGCGAAGCGGAAGGTATTGATTACGTCGGTTCTTTTTTTTTTTCGCCGCGTTAATCTTTCTCACGCGCAATGCCAGGTGGGGTTGATATGACGACGAACTCCGCGCGACATCGTAGATGTGTCGCACCTGTCACGGAGCGATTCCTCGTAATCACCATAGATTTCTTCAGAGTAACTCTCGCGCTCGGCTTCGCATACCGGTGAGCGAACAGCAGGCGGTAAAGTTGTGTGCAATATGTATTATCATTTGTATCACTTCTTTCCTGACACCGCATACCGAGAAGTGAACTTCGTTCTCGCGGCCATCTGTTACGATGATTCTAAATAACTTACAATGTGTGACTCTTCTCTCAATGGAGTGGTTCAACATTAATTAACATTACTGACGGAATGAGAGAAAGACAAGTGTTTGCAAACACTTTTCAAACACTTTAGGCGTGTAAATAACACTTTTTCCTACAATGGTGCAATTTACGCAAATCGTATTATTTACAGTCTTTATATTTTTTTCTTTTTAGTATTGCAGATGACAAATTAATAATACGCGCGACAGTAGCGTACAAGACGTCTTCGTGTGTTGAGGGGTGAGAAAAGATTCTTTAGAAAAATCGTGTGTATATCTCACAGGACACCTTATACGCTGGCACGTGACCGGAGCAGATGGTTCGTGTGATTCGTGTCTGAATGTGCACTTGTCTCTCACAGAGACTCTCGCTCATGGCATGTGCAGATTATTTCCGCTGGATGATGTGTTGCCTTCGAAGACCGAACAGGGTCAGAGGATCGCACGATATCGCGTTACTGGAAAAGAACTCTAGAGCGAAGAACTGAAGAAGAATCCCATTGTCTTTTCCAACGACGGTTAATTTTGAAAAAGTCACATCAATAACGCGTTTAGTGCGTTACATTTTTGCGGAAAGAATTGATTTTTGTCTGAATCATTTTGACTATTTCTTTTTTTTTAAGAAGACTTATAGTCGGTTTCATTTTCGGTTTTCTTGTCGCTCTCTTTTTTTCGATACAATGCATGAAGTTCAAATTTGTCTTCTTCAAATTACATTTGAAGAGACGTATTTGTGAATACCGAACGAAAATAAGTACAAAACGTTTTTCGCTCTCTAAAAGTTTGCTTTTATTGTGGAAATTGTTCTCTCGCTCCGATATTTAATAGCAAATTACGATTTTGAGATGTTTGAAAGATTGCGTTACTATTAAGCGCGTTATCGCTTTCGCAATATAAAACATAAACAGAACTGAGGGATATCGGTGACGTTATCTACAGTGTGTTCGTGCTATTCGCACAAGTGATTCACACGCGATCCTCTTCGTTTATATTGGCATTTCATCGCTGCTTATACATAAACGTGCATTATCGGGTGAAAATGTCTATCCGTTACGATATGAAATGCAATTACAAACAGAGCCGGAAGGGATTCTGTGTCATCGATAGCGCGTTTGGTTCGTTCCTTCGCGCACTTCGGCGGTCTCTTTGCTATGCCTTGTGTGTAAGATACATCGTTAAAATAAATTATTTAAACAACGCATTCTCTTAGACAATGATATTGCGACTTGGCATATTTGTTAGATCGGATTCTGCATACTTCGCCAGCTTTATCCGTTTATCTCTTAACTCGCTTTTTGCTATTCCGATGTAAGAATAAATGAAAATAACAATTTTTACAGCTTTATTGCTTCCATCGATCGATGCAATCAAGTTGATTACATCATTTGACGATAAATTCTTCTCGTTGTTGGAATTTTTTATTCTTACATTGTTTTTACTGCGCTTCCGCGAGACGCGAGGTACACAAAATTTCTGAATTTATAAAAACAAAACTGACGAAGTCTCTCTCTCGGTCGCAAACGTCTGAAAAGAATTCTGGAAACAAATGATTACGAGACGATTTCACTTTTAACTGATGAGTGACGAATTATCGAGATTCGCCGAATTTCGGCATCCGTTTCCGTTCAAAGTGGGTGTTACATATTCGTTTAGGCAGCCGCGGTATTTCCGGAATGTGTATCGGGTGGGCGCAATTTTTGCATATGCTTCGTCATACAAAGCGATCTTTTGAGGGCGCGCCGCTTAACCTAGTGTAAGAGGATTGAGCGCGCACACAGGATCGCCGGAGACCGTTTCGTTGAATCATCGCGACTCGATTCCAAGAATGCTCCATTCATCTCGGAGCAATGTCTTCGTAAAGGACGCGTGAACCGAAGGTCTCGCGGAATCGACGAACCTGCTTTGCGGAAGAAACACACATTCTGACCCCATTCCGCGCGCGGTCGCGGCTTTTGAGGACGCGTCTTTCCCAATAAAATTGCAACAAGTTTTCGGAACAAGTCATCGCACCAGAGATCACCATTTACCGCGATAAAAGTATTAAATGTTATACGGCATGTAGTTTTGCGGTGTTCGGATGGGTATGATTTTTTTTTAATTGCCAGAATGTGGGTACAATTGAGAATACATTAAATATTATAAACAATAACGATATAATATCGTACGTATAATTTTTGCAGCAATATACTTTCACAATTAATTGTGTAGTGTCTTTTTAAGATAGTTTCAATATTATTTTATTTTTTATTCTAATCAATAGCTATATTTTATAGTATGTATTGTAATATATAATATATGTTATATTTATATATTTAATGTATTTATAGATAAAACATAATCGAGAGATCGGTAGAATCATGTAATGTTCGTACGTTACTCAGTACGGATTAAACATGTTTGTACATTATTATACAACGAAGGCACGGGTTTCCCCCGTCTTACATGTATATCTTCAGGCACATGAACTCATTCACGCGTATGACTGCTGACGTAGTGTACTATTTTTACGAATAAGCGATCTCGCCGGTGTACGTACATTTTCGGTCGATTGAATGGACTTTGAGTGAACGTTCGACATTACGTGTCGTGTGTTTTCGCGAGTGTGTCAAATAAAGGAGGAGACTCGCTCGCAAAAGCATTATTGTCCGTAACGTTTCCGTGAATTTGCACCTGCGTCATAAAGGCTCGGTGAGTTCCCGACCGATCCAGGAATTTACGAGTTTATACGCGTTTTAAGTAATCTCGCGCAACATAGTGCCGTGTGTATGAAAAAAAAAAAATCACGAGATTTCGCGGCACATTTGTATGCCGCTGCTCGTGCTCTGAATCACACTGCGGGAAGTCAAATCCCTCGCATATCTGTTGTCCACCTTTCGATTGTCACGATCTCCCGCACCTTTTCGGCATCTTGCGCAAGGATAAATCCCGTTACGTACCTACGCAGCACCTCCGCCTCTCTCGATCTTTGCGCGGCGCGGATCTTATGCAAATCCTTTCTACGTTCGCGCAACTCCGTTCGTCATTCCACGGACGTGTGGACACATTTTGCGTGTCATTGCAAAGCATTAGCTAAATTAACGCCTGTACATTCTATTATTCATATTAGTTTATTGGCGCGAAAGAAAAAAGTAAAGATAAATATATGTTTTAAACATATAAACAAACATTTATCAATAATAAACATTGCCTTTGTTTTTAAATATCTCTGATTTTATTACGAGACACATGCTGCGAGAGACAGAATATAAATGTTTGACTCGCAATTGCGGTATTTCTCTATTAATGCGAGACTACTAACGCGTGCCTATATCGTTGCGAATGCATCGCATGCAAGATCTTTTTTTGCATTTGTTATTCAGAAAGGGGAAGCACACACGTATGCGCATAATATATGCATATATGCCGAGCGATCGATATCTTTTGCATAAGATACGTCCAGACGAGAGGCACAATTATCGTTCACCTGATTCACCTCTCTCTCAAACGCTTCGCCGCGTCTCTCCGATCCGAGTACCGGGGATCACTTTCGCGGAACTTGCCTTCGACTTTTCGATCGAGGCCGTTTCGAGATTTTTACGGCGACTGTGCGAGTCGCTCGCAATCGTCTCCGAGTCGATAATTATTGCGTCGCAGGTGGAATAACAGGTGACTGCAAGGACCGTTCCCGCGCGAACAGAGCGAAAACAATTTTTTATCCGGGTTTTTGAGATCGGTGTCAGACAGAGGAGATGTCACGTTCCCGCGGATGATGATCGGCGCGAGATTTTTCACACCAAAGCGGCGATCATCCTCGCCTTTCTAATCTCCGGTCCGGACGGAAGACCGTTTTGTACGTACACCGTCGAACGGTCAGTGACGCGTGACGATACCGACCTTTTAGGTGCACCTCGGCTCGCGTGGCGAATTTGCATACCCGCATCGGCCATTTTCACGCGACCGTAAAAGCCGCGAACGTGCGCGGGCTCACGTTCCGCTAGGGATAACGTTGTAAGGATATTTTGGGAGAAAGAGAAATTTACGAGTTAAAGTTTTGACGAATAGAGCCGGCGGCGTTTATCTCCTTTCTCTTGGATTTGCCCAGAAACTTGCGTCAACTGATTCGAAGATAAGTTTATTTTTGCGACACTTTTGACGCTTTAAAATCACGTGGGAAAAAACTACAATAAAAATAAAGTTTTCGTTTTTACCAAGCTATGAGGAAGTGAATAATTTTATTTACGTCAATGTTGTGACTGGTTGAATTTATTAGACTGAGCGCCGGTGAATTAATTAGAATAAATAAGCAATCTGTCGAGTTGTTCGGAACAATTGATTCAAAACAATCAAAGATAGATGCAAATATTTTAATGTAACATTATTCGACGAATTATATATGTATTAAATACAAACATATACATAATGTAAAAACTAAATGACAAATATATATCTCATTATTTACTATGTAATTGTTTTTAGTGCGCTATTCTAGTTTGTACGTTAATATTAAGCGAAATGTCATCTCGATGTATTTTGGATTCGGAATATCAATTATGTTCCACACAATTTATCAGCGGCGATAGCGCATAGCATTGAGGGTCGTAAGTAAACTCGCGCACGATTGCTGAGTCATTCCGCGACTCCGGGAAATGAACGAGAGAAGTTTCCCAGTAACCAGATCATCCGCCTCTTAAAGCGCAAATATTAAATGCAATCAAGTGATTGTGGCTTATCATCGGCATCATTATGTTATCATCATACGAAAGGATCGAGCAGAAAATATACCATCGCAGGAATAAATAGAAGCATCATTTATTCCGTAATTGCACGGATTGCAATGTAGCGCAGATTTTGATGGAAAAACACTCTTGTCAGAAATATATCTGATACACTTGTCGTATTTTCAACGTGTTTAAAACGGTAAAATGTGTCATCCGAACTACTTCAAGTAATTAAACATTAATTATAGTAAATTAAAATATTTTATCAATGAAGATAAAATTACACCGAACATCCGTGTCTTTCGATGTTTGTTGTTGACTTTTAAGTTATATTCAGTTATTTTGAATTACACATTAATTATTTTTTATTCACGCGGTGCTATAACTACGTTTAGAAGATTCAACGACCGATGAAGAGATCCGTTTTGATGTGATACAAGAGTTTGGTTCTTGTGTTTTACATGTCTGTGCATGTTCGAACCAGTTCCTTCGCGAGTCTAGTCACCGAACCCGACCCGAATTGGAAGTTTCACTTTTTTCGTTTCCTCTTCGGTATTCTAAGCCTTTCTTGACATAAAAAAAAACACCGCCTCTATTTCGAACTACAGAAACGTCGCTCACACACATATCAATCCGTTCATCTGAACGATCGCGCGCGAATCCACAACCTTGTGGCGCGCACACAAGCGCGACGGCGTTAAAGAGCGTTGCCTTAAATCGTTACGGCGTTCGTCACGTAGAACGTTATCTTGGCAGTGACCTGGTTTTTTATGAGACGACCCACGCGGAAAAGGAACCGATATTTCCTGAATAAATTCTGACTCGTTTTTTGGCTTATCATTTAATTTTATGTTTCATCCTGTCACAAATTCGCTCGAATCTTCTATCGAACGCGCGCACACTCGAATGAACACGCGATTATCCGCGAATAAGAGACGAATTTAGTTCGTAGTAGTCTAGAAACATAGTAGAACCGGTCGCGTGCTACTCGTACATTTTGATCTAATCTTTCTCTACGTTCCGACGAATAGCAACAGTTTAGACGGAAATTCAAATCTTGTAAATAGAAATTCTACGAGTTCCTTTCTCTTTCGACTGAGACGGCTAATCGGTTTCAAAGACGATTGAGAAGCCAATTAATCAATTATTATTACACTGCTTCTTAATATTATTATTATTAAATAAAAGAATCCCGATATAAAAGAAAAATTAAGACGGGAGATAAAAAAATTAACAAATAAAAAGAAATTAAAAACTATTAAAATTAACGTAAAGATACACCATATAATTATAATATACGAGTTTTTTTTTTTTTTTTTTTATCTCACGAATATATAAATGTGTGCGCAATGGGAAAGATGTGTAGATACGAGGGAACGATCTTGCGTGGTACTCGCGCGGCGTGCAAAGAGAATATCTAAGCGGCGCTCAAGTCACGCCGTTGAAGTGCATGAATCAGTCGTAAGTGTAACGACCGAATGACGTCAAGAAGATTGCACAACGACGCATGCCGGTAATCCCAACCGTTAACTCCGTTCCGATCGATTCCTCGATCTTCCCCCGAGAGAGAAAGAGCGAGAGAGTAGTGAGAAACGCGCCGCGCAGGGCTTAGGACTCATTCACGGAATAGCTTCGTCGCATCGATCTATCATGCTTACCCTTCGAGAGCTGTGGCCTCGAAGACTGCGGTCCAAGGACCGAATAGATCCGCGCTGATTCGATCCATATCGATAATTCTATTAGAACTTATGTAGCTGCAGTTGTATATGTATTGTTCTTTTTTCCGTGAAAAACAAATGAAAGAAACTACATTTCCAATTAAACTAGTCAAACTTCAAAATGTCACTACAAAGAAGTGTTTGGAGAAAAATTGGAGAAATGTTCAGAGATACTCTCCGCACTGGAAACGTGTAAAGGCGAAGTCGCTGAATCATCGTAGATTTGAATCTTCAAAAATTACGTTGCGCGAAACCCGATCTATAGAAAGCCATTGTTTTCTGGAATCGGCTTTTCTACGGGAATCAACTTCGTGGATATCTCCGGGTTTCCTGATCGCGAGGTGTTGGAAGTTTCCCGTTTGAAATTGCAAAACGATCTCACGTATCGGTCATAAATTACCGCTTCCTACGTTTCTTCGGTAAGAAACACATGGATAAAATTTTCAGAGTGAGGAATTTTCCTTCCTAAGGAGAGATATATCGTCGTCGGGCGATAAGAAAAGTGTTTTGACGTCATCGCGAGATCCGCCTTCGTAGGTTTCAATTTGCACTTTGGCTCGTCCAAGATGAGAAAGCGAGCGGAGGCGCGAGACGAGTGAAAGTGCAACGCAAACAAGACCGCAATCCGGACTTCCGAAATCCTGCGCTCTGTTTCATTATCCGGTTTGATAACACGAGTTATTTTTGAAACGACCTAGAGCGCGCATTTTATCTAAATCTGAACCGAAAAAAATCCAGAGTTTAGAATGAAGAGTTAAAATACTCATACATGTGAGAAAACGTAGGCTTGCAACTGATACCTCTTAACAATTTGATTTTTATCAGTATGTGAGGTTCTGTATTGTTTTTTTTTTTACGTAGCGCACACGAGATCAAAACAGTTTCGCGCGCGATTGAATTGTAATATTATCGCTATCCGCAGAGAGTAGCGGAAGTCAGCACGCGATCGGAGTATCAAGATTTTTATGACGTCTTACAATTACAATAGAAGGTAACACTGCGGGAGTCTCTCGTGTCACTTCCGGAAACGTTCAAGGAACTTTGGAAGATTTCGCGCGATGTGTCACACGTCAAAAAATTCCTCTCAAACGCTCGGCATGTATTCTACATCCTTGCGACTTGGAGTGCATCAACGTTATTCACCGGTTTACGTAATTAGTAGATTTCCTCGTTAACGCAAACTCATTCGTCTTAATCGATGTTACCGAGCCGGCGATAAATAGCCTGGCAATAATACTGATGCATTAATAGCTAAAAGTTGCGACCGAGAGATGATCGGAAAACTACAACGTTTTTATTTCGCCGTGATTTTTTTTTTCTCGTGATTGTTCGAGTGACTGTGTGGAAAATTCAGGACGTAAATTGTTAAGCAATCTTCATTAGTTTCGAGAGTCGTCGGCAAATATTAACGTTACTATGACATACGGCAGCGATGCAATCTCCATGTTGTTGTTACGGCTTTGACGTCATATCGTTGATTAGCGTATGGGGACGTACTATTATACGAAAAAGTATTTTAACAGCGTCGTGTGTGTGCGAAGACGTGGAAAACTGTAGCCGCATCTTTTACTCTGTTACTGAGCAAAAAGCCTAACGCGATCCGATGACTTCCGCAATATCCGCGCATTAATCAATTTAAATCAACCTAATTATCCACTGATCCCAGTGGTCCTCTGACCCCACGAGCGGCAAGGAAATAGATGCGTCCGATAGACGCGTTACTATCGCGCGATGCGTAAAATGAGCATGAGACTTCGTACGAATTCGCGAGCGTGTGCGTACGCACGCACACGCTCGGTGCCGCGTAATGCACGTGTGCGCGTGTAGCTTGGGGTCGCCAATGCAACGCGTGTGCATCGCGCGACGCGCACACGTGCGCATCGTATATCGGTATCCCGCGCGTTCAATGTTGCGCGCGGTTTTGTGGGTGCGCTCTCGCGTGAATCGCTCTTTCCTTCTGTCAGCGAAGACCGGCGACCTTGGCCTGGTGACCATGAATGCCAGTTGATTTATATTAGCGTGAGGGCACTACGGTATTCCATACTCCTTCACACGCATTTACGGACTTTCTCCGTATATACATGATGGAGGATGTTACAGAGTAAGTGAAGTAATTAAAGGGTTGAATTAAGAGAGTTTCCTATTCGGGAACGAAACGATCCAATATTTCACTGTATATTTGTTATGATATTGGAAACGCAGAAGATGTCGATAAATTATTATTAATTTGTTTATAAAGTATTTTTAAATAATTCTCTTACATAAGATTGTTAATATTTTGTACAAGATTTAATTTTACATTTCGATATACGGTAACTTCTTATCATCGCGGACACGAACGTGTGACAGATAACAAAAACGCGCTGCGAAAAACGTTCAAGTAAATGGCTATGGTGACGTGCAATTTTTCTTGTAAAATGCAAATGGCGATGCATTATTTATAAGACTAATTAAGATTAAACGTCATTAAATCAGTTGCTCGCACGGGCGCATGTCTGTGTGTGCGTCACGGAATAAGATTGACATACAAATTTTCCACTGAAAATATTCCAACATGATTAAAAGTTATTCAACTCTCGACGATTATCGCACATTATGATGAGAAAAAAGTTAAACACTCGAAGATTATCGAATAGCAAAAAATGAGCTACGCGTATTGAATGTATCAATCATTCGTATAATAATGCGATATTTACACGACGAATTGATGGACGTCTCTCGAATTCGATTAACGCTAATAAAATGCCGTTTATTAGCAACGGCAGCCAGAATGTAATGATTTGAGAGAGAGAAAGAGAAAAAAAAACAGAGACGATTTCCGTACATTGTAGATGGCGATTAGCGTGATATGTGATCGTGCGGCAGCTTGATATTAGGTCGCGCATTAAATTAGGATAAACCAGGTACAAACTCGAGAGGAGCGCACGGTTGGAACTTGGACACGACTGCGCGCGTGAGTCACGCTGACGAGTCCGTGACTCATGAGAAAATCGCCGGTGGAATCCGTGAAAACGTGAAACTAATCGCGCATCGGCAAGTATGTATGCATGTATGTATGCGCAATATGTACAAACTCTGCAGGAAACTTCACTTCGCTGAAGTTGAATTACACCGGTGATGCATGTCGGCGCGATCGTGATAACGAACGAGCGTTCGTATTTCTCGTGACAAATCGGCAACGGTATGCACACGCGTTTGCTAGAACTAGTTTCTTTAGCGCGAGGATATTAATATGCCGGAAATACAATCCTGAAGAATGCACAAAAACTGCGAGCGATGACGTTACAACCGATTTCGTTAAGTAATGGCGGGAAACAAGTGTCGCGCGAGCGGCCATTACATGGATCATTTTCTCGCGATGCAAGGCCTTTGGTAATTGCTATTTATATTTTGCGACGGTTTGCGGACGGCTTTGTCATTCAGAAGAAAAACCTTCGATCGGAAATTTTTGAGACACGACAATCAATTTGTTTTTTTTTTTTTTTTTACACGTGACGTACGAGCGCGAAGAGAGTAATTTTAATTGTCTGCTGCACACAATTCTGCGGATTATAATCAGACGTCCGAACGACGGTACATATATTAAATCCCGAGGCGTGAATCACGTAACGTTGTTCATTCACGTGCTAATAATCGCGTGGTAAATGGAGTTAGTTTATTATGTGGACTTATTAAATGACGAAACAGAACTGTCTTTATCGCACGATCGACACTTAAATATACGCGTGTTGCATCATGTTGAAGAGAATAAGTGAATCACAAGTGTAATGTAAAGCACGCGGAATTTTAATATTTGCGTGTAATATTTTTAGCTATTTAATCAAATAATTTATCAATTTAATTTAGCAATCGAGTTTTTTTTTACTATATGATGCTTGTGATTTGAAGAAAGTGTAAATAAGAAAAACAAATGTAATAACAATACAATTAAATTAATTAAATAGTTTCAGCGACAACCCGACGATTGATTGGCGGCGACTTTGAAAGATATATTTATCAAGAAACGCTTTCTGGCAAAACGCACAAATAATTCGAAAACACTTTTGAATTATTCTCACGTTAGTATTCTAATTTTATGGGAGATACAATTTATGTTAGCGGAGAATAGGTTGCTGGAACAAGGATCTTTGCAATCCGGAACGGTTGGATCATCGCGCTTGATAGAACGTTCGATCTCTCGCGATATTATAAACTCTTTGTTCTTTCTGTGATATATTACTTCTCTCTTCAATATGTTTTCCCGACGTTTGCAATATATTTTAACAATACAAAAAACTGCAAAACATTTTCTCATTGCTGTAGATTTTAACTGTGCGAAAGTTTTATTTCATTTTTGCAACACGCACGAAGCAACGTGCTTTCTTTAGCCGGCACGTGAAAAAAGATCGCGCGCGATATGTAGTAACATTTTGGAAATGCGGAATCTTCATGAATGAGCGTGTATTTTTGTGTTTCTTTCACGTTTCAATGGAGACATCTGTAGAACAGATGATCAACTTGCTCGTGAACCGCCTACACACAGAGTGAGTCAGATGGTCAGATTCTACGCTCCGGAGAACACGATGTCTATTAGCATAAATAGAAAATGTGCTCGTGATGCGTGCTACGTGTTGCGCAATGTGTGTGTGTGCAAAGTTACGTTATAGCGAACTTCTTTACCGGTAAGCAGATTCTTCTCTATCGACCGTGGAAAAAATACAATACGATAAAATTCCTAACGACACGTGGGAAATGTATAAAATTATAGAGTTGTGCAATATAGTGTGTACGTAGTTGTATACATGAGAACGATATCTTGGATTTTGTGGCACGCGCGACACACAATCCGGAATAATAATTCACGCAAGGCTGATATAGAAGTTACGTGAAAAATGCAACGCTATCACGCGAGTGAAGAAGAAAAAATTATAAAACGTATGAAAAGTGTGCATGTACTTGTATTACAAGAAGCGATACGCAATCAATGCAGATAACACTTTAATTAATTGGAACAACGGTAGAAATTATGTTCTAGATATGATACGAAAAAAGTACGTAATTATATTCTTATCAAAGTTTTACATATAAATGTTGTACATATAAATATCTACAGATATGTACGTGTGTGTTTTATATCTCGGTTCTAATATGTGCTCGCGCGACTGATTCAAGTTAATTGAGTCTTTAGTTTTCGAGTGATTAGTTTGGTCAAAGTAAAGCGACGCTATAGTTCAGAAACCTTGTTTTGAACAAGTTTGCGCGGATCTAAAGTGCCGTTAGATACCAATAAGAAGAAAGTAAAGTTTTTATTCGCGTGTACATTACCTCGGAAAAATTTTTCACTTAAATACTTACAATTAGTTGAGATCAAGAAGTTTTTTAGCATATAAAAATTAGCTGTTACCTTTTAATAAACAGAGAAACGGTGGCACTTAAAAGACAGCGGTCTAATTAAATATTACATAAACCGCCACCAGATAACCGCACCCTGTTTCACTCGAATAAAAAAGGAAGGGATGAACGCGACCGAAAGACGTCCTACGTTGCGGCGCCGACACGACGGACTAACTGCGTAACGTCGCTTCGTGCCCGACCTATCGATTTTACTTGGTCGTAGAACGTCCGGAAGAATTTGTCCCAATTATAGTGACGACACTGGGTAGTTACGATCAGTTTTCGATCGAATTTACAACTCGCACGTCCTTCGTTTTCTGCGAAGATAAAACTTCGCTTTGGTTATCGCTTTGGTTATCGCGAGAAAAAGGAAATATTTTACAACGCGCGCATAAAACATTCCTTTTTCCTCATTTTGCTAAATTGTAAGCGTAGCGTTTAAGCACGCGAGATCGAAAATAATACGCAGAAGGAGAGTTTTGTTCCGGGTGATATTTATGTTTCTCTTTTCTACACGTGCTAAAATGTCAAATGGATAATTAAAAAAATTGAGATTATTTTTAGTGAGATATCTTCTTTCTTTCTGTTTTGGAAGATGTTACTCTCTGTGAAATGGTACTCTATTTTTTTTTTTTTTACCTTCGCATGTGTCTTAATTGGCTGACGTACATCCGGACTGTGTGTGTTTAACTCGCCCTCGCGTAATAATAATCTTGCCTCACGTCGAGAAAGCATTCGCTTTTAGAATCCCTTCTCGAACATTAAGAATAGACGTCTTCTTAAAAATAGAGCTGGTTTCTCTACCGGAGATAATAATGTTTAATAATAATAAGAACGATAATGTGTTTGACGTATTCGAACACTTGAATGAAGACGCCAGAAGTTTCGCGACATTTTTTAAATATTTTAAAATAAAATAAAACGCGTCAGACTCACGATTCACTCTTAGGATGTCAAAAATTTAGAATTAGGATTAACGTAACATTTTGAATTGTTTGCTAATTTTTACGCGCAGCTACATTGTACTTCCTTTGTAATTTTCTTGATAATTTAACGCTTGTTTTTCAGACTATTCTTCGTGAAGTTTTTTAATTTCCTGGAATCGCGCGCTGTCTTGATATGATCTCGCTGTGCACATGTGTGTGTGGAAATATCCGGTAATAAATTGTCTCGTAAAACAATTTTATTTTTAAAAGACTCACCTTATAAACAACGTAGGTAACGTTTCAGCGGTTCGATTTTATAAAAAAAAAAAAATTAATTAGTATTTATAATTAGCATCAAGCACGAGATGAAATCGAGTTGACAATTGATCTATCGAATAGATAATGAAATATAATTACGCAGCACAAAAACGTCTTGACAAAATATATTGGTTAATGTTGTCTTTGAAATTTGCTCGCATTTGATTGCAGAAACACGATCTCTTTGATGCATAACTACGCGATTATTAATTTAGGTCATTCTTAAAGACACAAGGTATTTATATTGCCACAAATGGATCACTTAACATCGCGCTAAGGCCGACTTAAACTCTTTTCGCACGTGATATTATTGTATGTAAATACCGAGCCGAGCCGAGTTGTCACCATATTTTTCAGTAAATTTTTAAATTTAACGGACGTCAGGTAAAGAGCCGAGTCGAGTTGTCAACATGTTTTTATTCAGTAAATTTTGAAATTTAACGGACGCCAAGTAAAAACCACGTTAAGGTTTTAAAATATGAAAATCGCGCATAGCGCGAATAACGCGTAGAGAAGAAACATTTTGCGATATATTTTAGCTCCACTTCTCGCGAATTATTTACCACGCGTACTTCCTGCTGCTTCGTGTTACGAAGCGTCTTACATAACAAGTTTTCTCGAAAGCGACTTCGTTCTATTGAAATTTAATTTCTCTCGGTTCAATTCAATGCGAGAATCGAAAGTGACCTTAAACATAAACCGTATTGGATTCGCGGAGCAACACATGCGTGTATACATAAAACAGTTGCATAATCAATTAAAATTCCAAAGAGCTTACTGTTTTCCCGCGAAGATGCGCTCTCTCCAAGTTTATCTCCTTGAAGCAAACGGCGTCTTTTTCCGAGCCGGTGAATCTCTTTCTCTTTCCCTCTCTCGACGCAGGTTGGAATCTTCCACGTCGATACACGCGTCGGACAGGAAACAAACCTGACGAACGTATAATGCGACTTCGCGGCTTGGAGCGTTTCTTCGCGCAGCTGGTATCTGTTCAAGGACACGGGATAACGGTGTCACCAGCGTCGAACGAGTCGGAGCAGCGGGCTCACAAAGCGGCGGTTTTCCTTCAAGCGTTCGCTCCCGATGACCTTTCCCTCTTGCAGAAAAGCGTGTGCGCGGACTCGGTACCTGCGACGGGAAATGACACGCGGAATCTCTCTTTTTTTCGCGAAATCGCGAGATAAGACCTCGACCGGAAAGTCTGCGAACGGAATCACGATCGTGTGGCGAGGAACTGGCTGCCGTGGCGAGAGACCGTGGAGAACAAACGCGGTTGAATATATCGGTCTAGCGTGTTCGTCGCGGTATTGAGTGTTGTGCGAGAGCGTGTGTAGGTGTAGCCTACTCCTCCGCTGATATGTAGATATGTGGCTTCGACGTTGGTCGCATGTGGTGGGGTCCCTCGCGTGTGTCTTCTCGCCTTCTCTCTCGTTTCCTCGCGTGTGCGATGTCCCTCTTTTCCTCTTTCCCGAACGATCTTTGTGCACATGGAAAGTAACGTGCGGGCGTATGTCGCACGTGAGATCCACCCGCGCACGAACAAATAAGCGCCAAAATTTTCGCAATCAATTATCGTTCATTCAAGTGACGCGACCGTTCGTCTCTTGTCGTGGTAACGGGAACTCACACCTTGGCGTGACACGACACGAGATACCTCCGAATTACAATTGTATGTAAATCGCGGAAGGACCGTAATCAATTTTGGCGTGCGCTCGTCTCGATTAATGTCTGTAATAATCTCTTCGCGCCGTGATCGCTTACTAAATGCAATTGCTTGTTAATGCGAAATTTCGTGTAGATCACAAGTTTGCACGTCAGAACGATGTTCATAAATAACTTCCGTAGATTTATTAGACAAGTTCTAAATTTTTCGTGTGTGAAATCTTTTATCACGACTAATACTTTTTTTCAATTTGTCTGAATCCAAAGAAATACGCTTTTTCAGAACAAAAATCTACGTGTAAAACTGATTTTTTTGTTTAGTACAAAAGTTATACTTTTATACTTTCTATTTTTATATTTTTTATTCTATAAGTTTTTCATATTATAACATTGCGTAGGCATACTATTCGCGGCATGCAACGGGAATCGCAATGAGATAAAAATAATGTGCCGAGACTTACGTAATAACTATTAATCAGGAAGTATTTACTAACCGCTCTAAAAACGTTTATTGACCAAATCGCTCTTTATATTTACAAAGAGTTTTTGGCTAGGCACTAAAACGAGTAAATTGTGTGCGTGTGTGTGTATTAATCTATGTTAAAAAAACATCGTAAATAACGAAGACCGCCTACAATCTCTAGGCTAGTCGGCTCAAATTTAGAAGCTCGTGAATTTAGTTCCTGATAGTCTCTACTTTCGCAAATATCTATTGCATGGATCTAAAATTAAAGCGCTCACCACTTTTGGGTCAAACGAGCAGACGTCACACACCTAGCGTGTCTTACGGAAGTCTAACGATGAAATTCTAAAACGAAGCTTCCCACACACACACGTTATTTGATAAAATATATTGCACACGTGTGCAAATAAGATTAGAAGTATTTTAAATTATTGAAAAAAAAATGTATTTAATATTGTACATTCGTCTTGTTTCAATTTATTGCGGATCAAACTTTTGTGTTTTCTTTCGGTTTTTACATATTTTTCACGTAATATGAAAATTACGTGTAAAATCTCTGTGCATAATTACAGTTACGTGCGTTTGTTGATTAAGAAATCGATCAATATCCGTCTTAACAAAGTGTCTGTAATTTTTTATTTATTATTCAAGTTCTTTTTATCGAGTTTCATGATTTGTGATTTTATAGCACGATTTATGTGTTGGAACTGGATTTTACGTATTAAAAACTTGAACGTCTTAGATTAGAGAGAGACGATACAGTTTACTTGTGCGATTGACCGAGGGGGATTCACGTGGCAACTTCTTTTCCCGGGAAATCCCGTGTGCCCGGTTTTTAATTATGAAAATTGTCTGTTAATTTTGCATTTTTCTCGCGCGCTTCCGGTATTGATATTACGTCACAAAGTCAATTATTCACACAATGCCAAATTAACTTAATTAACATCTAATGATCCAATCCGACCCTATTGAATCATCACTTGTTTTTCGGAATGGAACAGTATATGGGATATAATTTCAACTATATAGCGTTACAGATTACATATATAAAGTATGGATACACACACATTGTAAAACAAATTTATACACACATTTGTCGTGAACGTAAAAATTGCAATATATCCATATTTCTTAACGCAGTAAAGCATCTAAGCTGCGCCAATGTGTCACATTTCGCGTGCGTTGGTTTTATCTGTGGACATATTTTTTCACTTCATTTCGCAATCGCATGTGCAGTCGCGCGGGCGTGGGTCGAAGTCTATCAGCTAGATTATTATCAGAAAATGCATGCATGCATTGTGTACAATACTAATTTGTTTAGTGCAGCTCAGAACCTCGTGAGCCATCGCTTTAACCGTCGGAAGGCAGTCCGGTTGGTTTTCGATCGTTCAACCTGGTCTTGCTTCGTGGAAAAGCTACGAGGTCGCGTCGTAACTCGATCCCGGGAAGCGATTCCTATGAATTTTCATGATTTGTTAGAATCGACGGTAGTTTACGCGGAATCAGACCGCGTTTTCCACGCGCTGCGCGCGAGCCCGTTCCCGGTATACACGATGGTCTCGCGTTCCACCGGGTGCACCTTGTGTCGCAGGAGAGTAACGGGCGCACATTATGCTGCACATCTGCATACGTGTCATTTTATTATGTAATGCATATGCAATGTGTAAATAACTACGTTACGTGTCACAATGTGAAAGTTTGTCCCACAGTCCTGCTCTCGTTACATACCGCAAGCTTGTTTTATTACTGTTATAGTATATGAAAATATATGATAATATATGTAAAATATATATTGAATATATCAAAGAGAAAGATATTGTACAATTCTGTGTGTAATTTGTAGCATAAATAATGTTGCTACGCGGTTGTTGGAAAATTTATACAATCTCTCTGCTGACGATATAATGTGTGTCGAAAAACATTGTTAAGAAAATGTATTTATTATTTCAATTTTAAAAGTTAAACGTGCGTATATAAAAATTTATTCCCCTCGTGGTTTTTGAAAAATTTATACAACGTCTGCGAGCAACGTGATAAAAAAATTGTTAAGAAAAGTGTAATTGTTGTTGTAATATTTTACGAGTTAAATGTGCGCATACGCAAATTCCGCCATACCGTAAATTACATGGCGTCACACACCCAGCTACCATACTTGCACGCAAGCAAGGTCTCAATTACTCCGACGTGGTCATGGGTTGATCGATAATAAAACCTGTCGTACCGTACAGCATATTGGTATTCGCGGTCGCTTTAAACTGCACGGACCAATGGTGAAACCGGTATACAAGAGCGCCACGCCCCAGCAGTCTCAGAGAGAGATTATCACCCTGGATCAAGAAAGGATGCTGCCGAGGAGGCAGATATGAAATTGTCCCGGCAATCCAGGCCTGCGTTAGTCGTTCTCGTGTCAATACTAAAACCTTCGCTCGATTCGAAATGGCTTGATTTTTTTTATTGAGTTGTCAAAAAGTTTTTTTTTTAAGATTTAATCGAGAAAGCTTTATTTTGAATTTAATCTTTTCTTATGATAATACAATCAATTTAAATACAAGCGCCATTTCTGATGAATGATCTTTTGTCATCTTATGGATAGTGCCGTTATTTTGTCGGTGTAGAATTTCTGTGGTTTCACCAAGACGCCAGCTTGTCAAAACGGTTTAAAACTTTAACAACAACTCAGTAAGTCAGGGAAAGGAACAGTCAAGAGAACAGTCAGAGGTCCTCGAATCCTAATCTTCTAACCTGATCCCCGAAGAGATATTGTTCGCAATGATGTTTTCTTTGTAGGTCCCGTTGATTTATCGAGTCAGAAGTTTTTTTTAGACATTGTGCAATAAGGATATTAATAAATTTTCTTGCGACGTATTTTTTGGAATGCTACAATTCTCACACATTTTCCGGATTTCCGGACTAATAATCTGTGAGTTACCGAGTATTCGGAGTAGTTTTCTGAGTGGGATCGTATTTGTGTCGTTTTCAATGGATTTTCTCGTTTCGATGAATTCTCGTGCGTATTCTTAGAATTAAGGGTCAATAACTTGTGAGAAAACCAGACACGCGTCTAGTCGGAGTTTCATTTTGTCATTTATCAAAATGTAGGACATTTATCAAGATTAAAAATATCCCAATATCCGCGTCGCAAGTCTATTATACACGCAACGATTGCAAACGGTTTAAGTGAAAAATTGTTGCTGTTGTCGAATTTTGCGTCTTGTCAGGAGTGTGAGTTTATTTGTGCACTAATTACGATTATGCAGTGTGTTGCGCTCAGCACGGCAAATGCGAACAAAGCGACGCGATGTTGTCTCCCCTTTGATGTCGTGTCTAAAGTTTCGTCTTTATTCGAATTACAATTGCTGACTCGGAGAAACGCGACGATGATTGTTCAAATGTGAAGAGTTTTACGTCCCGCGATCGAAGTAAAACGTATCTAACGCGCGAGCGCACGGGGATTTCGTAGCCGTGCCAAACCGCCATACTTTTCAAGCGCACTCATGCGATTCGAATACCCTCAACAAAGAGAATGGTATCAAAATGGCGGCTGTGAGGCCGAGTCGCGCGCTGCTTAGGATTAACATGGCGGACGAGAACTCTGATCGCTGTGGAATCCACAGCGGTCTTGTCAAGGGGAGTTCTCGCCGAGAGAAGACCAGACGGCTTTGCTGGCTTCGATACGGAAACATTCGATGTCTGGGTCCCGCGATATCTTGAAACAAACGCACGCGCAAGAGAGCACCGAGCGCCGAGAAAGAAAGTACTGACTACTGGTAGGGTCGACGCCCGGCGAAGGCCGCTAACGACGCCTAATCTTTTCCAAGAAGCTGTCACAACACTTCGCCGCTCTTCTGGTATTGGGCCGCGTTTACAATCAACGTTGCGAACTTCTCGATTTTTCTTATTAAGACATGTTGTGTGCAGTCAAACTCTTTCAAAAGAACGCTATGAATTTACGTAAAATAAAATTGAAAAAAGTAAAATTTTACAGTAAATTTATAGTAAACTGCTTTCCTTTTTGAAACGCAATAATTGTAAACACAGTTTGGAAATTATTTAAAAAAAAAAAAAAACGTTTTGCAACACAAGTGTTAAATACATATGATAGACCCGTCGCGTCTATTGTATTTAACGGCCGACGCTATCTGCGTCGCCTAGTTAATTAGAAGAATTAATTAGCATCGGCAATAAGCAGCATAATTAATATGCGCGAGCGAGACGTCTTCCTCCGGATGTCGTGGCGCTGTCGAAGATGTCGCGATTTTCGGCATCAACGCGCCACACCTTCCTCGACCACCTACGGCGATCGCACATCGAATTAACGTAAATATCGTGTATCGTCACGATCGCGATCATCAAGCGCTATTTCGGGCTCATTCGATCGATTCGAAGCTAAACGTCGCTCGATTCTTCAGCGATTCCCGATCGATCGAGACAGAAGGACATTTATGCGTATGTGTCGCGTACGTCAAACTCCGTTTATCTGATGCTGCCGACATGTGGCATTGTATTCATAATGGTTCTCAATGATATTCCGTTTTAATTCATTCATTCGACGTCTATGACAGTTCATTCATGCGATTCGGTATTTTTATCGTGTCCATACGTTCTTTCTCTCTTTGGAAATCCAACAACATAGGATGTCACAGAAAATTTCTTAAATTATCCGAGTTGTTGTGTTTTTATTTAAGACGTTATTTTAGTGTTTAAAAAACAAATTTAAGTAAGTTTACAAACGTTTTACTTATCAATTGCCAAATTATCGGACGTTTCACATGTTGTCTCATCGTGAATTGTTTCCGATGAAAAAGCGATCGAATAATAATCGATCGCGTTCATGTGAAAATTTTTTGGGCGTGGACACGCGACATTAAATCGCGTCATTAGAATGAGCACCTACCTCGCGCGAATCCCGACGATCGTTTCCGACAGGAAGTCTGGCCGAAGAGGAAGCTCCGGACTGCGTCAGCAGACGCCGCTTCTCTACCGTGTACACCTCTCCATGCCTGAGCTCGTGCCGTTTCAACTACATTCATGGCTTTCGCATTTGCTCGCGCGGATTCGCCGACAAAGACCGTCGGCACGAAACCCGCGTTGCATTTGTGATCACCTGACACGCTCCGTCCATACTTCTCACCGTATTGTCTCGCCGTATTGTTTATCCTGTCATTTAGGGGTCAGTTGCGACTTGATTAACGAATCAACCGGACGATAACGAATTCGTTATATTAGTCACTCCACCTGTCGCCGATGACAATATGTAGCAAGAGCACGCATGAATATAAATTGTTTTTTCGTTAAATAAACAACGAGACATAGTAGTAGACACTTGAAAGAAGATGCCAGAATTTTTGCAAAATATTTTAAATTTTTTCAAATCAAATAAAATTTGTCAGAATCCACGATTTACTTTTAGGGCGTCAATAAAGCGGTTCAGACTCAATTTAAAATACATTTAATATGTTTCCCGTGTTCGCAAAAGTGCGAATTTATTTTCTCGATGAATCCCGATAAATTTCCGTAAATTTCTGTAGAATTGGCGTCACAATAACAAGCCCGCGTGTACACACACGCGCGTTTCACGCTCTCTCGTGGGTTTCCGTGCGCGTCGGTCGGAATGTATCCACGCGATTCGCGATCGACAAATACACCGCCACACCCTTCCGTGCCGCTTCCGCCCTTCGTTGTAAGACGTTTGCAGCAAATTGGAACCTCCCTTGCCCTTCCTTCCAGTAATTGGCAAGCGATGCGCTGGGGCGTTTTTCTCGGTCCGGCCCCGATCCGTAATTGCGACGACCGGCCGACGAACAAACACGCCGTGTACACGCATAGATGGAGGAGAAGTCAACCATCTCGACGCTCTGGAAACGACCCGGGAACATTCTAAACATATTACTTCTTTCTCTATCGGTGCCTGCTCTGTGTGAGGTTACAAATAATTGAAGAGCTCGTTTCCAAAACCAGTTCTGTTCGCTTCTGCAATTTGTCGTTACCGCCGCAAAAAACTCGGCGGATCACATACTCGAACAGCGCATATATGTGTATATGAACGCCATCGCATTTTGCGCGATTTATTTACAAACAAATACAACGTGTAATTCTTTAAATATCAAATTTTGCGTCGGATTTCTTCGTACAATTTTTTTTGAATGCTCGTTTTTATTATTACACGCTTCATATAGAAAAACAAACTTGCGTGCAAAGTCTAGCGATCTGTTAAGCGTGTTCTGGAGACACAAAGAAATTATACGGAGAGAGAAAGAAAGAGAGAACACGGGCGGACGATTGAAAAATGCCTAGCCGGAAGTTGGCGTTTCTCCGTTGCGCCCTGTCATCTCGCGGCTCGTAAAAGCTGCTCCTTCCTCACCTCTTTCGCTCTCTCTATTCGGCTGCTTCCTTGCCTCCCCGACCGATGACAGATGGAGTGAAGACGAGATCGAGAGCGCGATTCACTCGACCGGATATAATTGCCCCGTTACTGATTGACTTTTGCCGAGCGGTCTTTTGTGCTTAACGCCGACCTCGCTTACATCCCCCGTGTATCGCCATGACCGACTTCTCGTACCCGTAGAATGACGTAATAACCATTTTAATTCGAAGCAAAGAATTCAGATGAGAAGGCCAGTGAGAGTTTGGAACTTGGTGTGTGTAGATCTTTTCAATCTAAAAATAATAATTTCACGTTTCGCTTCTAATTTCGAATCGTCCTCAGAATTACATCTAAAGATTTTAAAACCATCAAAATAAAGAAATACTAATAGTATCATAATAATTAGTTGTATTACGTGAAATTATTATAGACTTAGTATCTCAAAGTTGCATCCAGCGCGTCTCATCGTGCAACTGATATAAATGCTTGCATTTCTCGATGCGTGATTTCTGTCGGTTCTGTTTGATCCGAAGACTTCTCTCACGTTTCTTAATTTCCATCGTTGTTTCCCCATCGATTTAACGACGGCAGTTTATTCCGATTGATCGACATACGATATCGGCGCGGCAGTTAGCAATCGCGATGACAAAAACTCGATATAGGGCCCCCCGAGTTAAAAAAAGATCACGCACGTGATCGTGTGTGCCGCGCCGTCGTGTGTGTTATTAGTAGGTAGCTTGTTAGGCGGTTCGGTTTGCGGGATAATGGCAGGTATTACAACACGCGACCGTTATTAACTCCTCTGTATGTGTCCCGTTCGGTCGTGCATCGCCACCCGTAAGCCCGTCTTTATCTCACCTTCTTCGGTTCGCTCGGTCTCCGAGGGAACACCCCGGCGCGCAGACGAGATATAAATCATTATTCATAATAAGCTCCCGCGCGACAAAAAACCCATCACCGACAGATCTTAGCTATATACGCTAAATAATCGCGTTCTCGTAGTTCTCGTTCCACCGGACGAGACCGTCTCTTTCTCTCCGCGTTCTCGTCTCGAAGGCGATTGCTTCGCTCTCTGCTTCGGGATTCGGGCGATTTCTCTTTAACTTCTCCTCGGATCCTCGTAAAAGACGTCCGTTTTACAGAACTATTCTGAAGAAGAATATCGAGAAAGAGAGAGCAGTTACAGTAGTAAAAACACTTTGCTCTTTGCAATCTCGATAGACACACTTCGTGTCAATATGTCTTCGGTTATTTTCTTGTGTCAATCGTGTTCCTTCTTTTTTTTTTTTTTTAAGTAGCCGCAGAATTCACGGCAGATACGGTTTCGTCCGGGCGGAAGACGGCTCTCGGCGCGGTGAAGAAACACGTCTTCATTTTAGCAATCAGGAGGTGGCGGTGACATTCCGTGGGGAGAGGGGAATCGCGGAGGACGCGAACTCCGAGCCGGAAAGGACGCGACCCCGCACACGATGGCACAGGGGGATCGACGTCCTGGAGGACGGTTCTCCGCGTCGTCGTGTGGGTCCGAGCGTTCCGGACATAGCACCGCGTCTTCGCGTTTGTCCGGGGGTTTTGCTGAAACGCGACCCGAGTTTTTCGTTCGGATCTCCTCTGGCGGTAACTCGAGGCCTGCCAAGCCGGGAGTGCATTACACGCAATTAGACGCCAGGGTGGCCCCGAGGTATGTCCGACAAACGGGTCCCCCTTTGCCTGGCCCTCCCGTCAGGTTGCTCCGCGCATCGTCGAGCGTTTTCCTTCTCGTTTCTCTCCTCGGCTCTTATCGCGCGGGGGAGGAGGGGAGATATCTTTCTTCTCTCTCTCGCTCCGTCTCCCTTTCTGATACCTCGGGGTCTTGAGAAATCGATTCCGTGCTTGGATTTCTCCATCATCGGAAGGAACACTGGCTGAATGAACATGGCTCGACATAACTCTCTCGTACAAAATCGCTTTAAACCGTCTGTAATTATTCGTATGTGACTCAAAAATGAAGAAAATTATGTTTGTGGCTTTTTATTACCAAATTAATAGAGCAAAATTATTATTAGCTCGAGAATTTGTACAATATCTTTTCACATCTTAATGTTATCAAATAATTATATTATAAATCTAATACATAAAAAATAGAGAAAGAAATACGTTAGATTGCGTGCGTTCCTTAAAAAAAAAAAAATCAAATTGTATAAATGGCAGTAGACATTCGATAGAATCTTTACCGCGATAGTTCGAACGACAAATACGGCCGTGGTATGCGTGTCGCTCTTTTATGTCTGCAAAAATGTGCGCCTAATTATATTTGTTTGTGTGCGAACACGTGTTTTTCACGCTCTTACGGATAGTCAATGGAGGTTGCGATTATCGTCAAACAGCATCGCGTAAGAATGAGATACGTTGAAAGAAAGAAGAAGACGACGATGAATAGGGAGATGTGAAGGAAAAGATTCGTGCGCAAGAAGCGATGGCATCGTTTAGTGCGAGATGTACTGGCGCGCTTTAAGTGTAATTACCATTGGCGTAATTAATTTAGTTAAAGAGCATTAATTTACTGCTCTTACAGGATAAAAGAGAACATGCCAAAGAATTTCACTGGTCAGTAAAATACGAGAAGCGAAAACAACGTTTTGGATCGCAGGTTCCTGATTATCGCGCGCATAAACGTCCGTAGCAAAATTTAATGTCGATAAAATAATATATAATCGCTACTTTTTTTTTTTTTTTATTTTCTTCTCAAAGAGAGCGCGATTCCGATTCGACTGTCACTCCAAAGTTCTGTTAAATGAATGTCTTTGCGTTTTGGATCAAAGCGTCAGAAGAAGAAAAATTGACAAGAGAAAACGACAAGTACAGATAAACCGTATTCCAGATACACATATAAGAAGGACACAAGATAATTGCGTGAAATAAAATACTGCGGTGAATATAGTTCCATCATTATTGTCCGACGATTTTTCATTGCTATCTGATTTTGACACTTGATTCGAGGTCAATTGGTCTGCCTTTATTATTAAATGAGCGTGTGCACTTTATACGCGCGCTGACAAAAACCGAGACAATTTTCTCGGGGCGAAGATGCACGCGATACCTCAGACAGAAAAGCAAACACACCTGAATGGCGCGAAATTGCGAGCCGAACACGCGGACCATGAAATGCGTGGTCTCAATGGGATATTCGTTTCGAGAATAACACGGGTATATTATGGGTAAAAGCCCATCTTCTGCGTCTCTTTTCTTTTAACAAGCTACTGTTAACATTTTTGAGATGTTTGGAAAGATATTCGAAGCGAGATCTCGAGTAGAATATAACTTCGTAATATCACACGAATCATCTTGATTAAAAGAGATAAAACAGATCTGGGAGCTGGGAATTAATTATATGACACGTTAGTTTTATTAAATAATAAAAACAAAACACGGGCAATCGACACTATACGCGTTTAAAGACGAGTGTCAACAACAAAGTCCGTTGGCACTAGCCGGTGGTCCAATTAGCGCAGCATCCGATGACGAACGAACATGTAAGCGGGGTGGCTGAGAGCGATTGTCGCGGCTCGCGGCCGCCATATAAATTTCTCAGCACGAGAAGACCGCCGGTAGGTCTAACTGTGCACACACAGCGCAGACTTTCTTGCGTGGTGCTCACCGCCGGCCGGTCGCTAAAGGGTATTAAACGCCTTCCTTGTAGGCCGACCGATGATTGCGCTCCGGCGACAGTTACTATCTGGAAACTGCCGCCTCGCGTAAAAGCGACGAGGGCTCAAAGCGGCTGTACAGTTAAGTGTTGCTTAGCAACAAGATTGTTTTTGCCGCGTCGCCGAATGTCCGCGATACACACCCCGTATTCCCACGGGAGCAAGAAAGGCGAACAGAAGATGTTTCCAATACTTATGTAATGGAAAATATATAATATACTAAAAATAATTAAAGTAATATACGTAATAAGTAGGAAATACTTTTTGTAACTCATTATTTTTATTATTTTTGTTATGTAAAAAGTAACATAATATAAATAATAAAAATAATGCGTTACGAAAGACATTTTCTGTCGCTTGCCGCCTGTCATCCCGTTCTCTGTCGCTTGGAAATATAACGGCAGTCTAATGGAATATACTCGCGAGCGGAAAATATATCTGCTGAAGGAATTTATTTATTGCTGCAGATTTTTCAAATTGATTCTTTCAGCAAGTTTTGACATGATTAATGAGTTTTTTCGCGAAGTTATTTCACTGGTATCGCGCGCGTGATTTATTCGCATGTGAAATTACTTGTGTGCGCTCTGTATCTATTAAAATCAGAAGGTTAATTTACGGGCAAGCGCACACTCGCGCACACGTGCTCGCGCCGCAATCTCTAGTGTCACCGAATAGTTTATAGCCGCGTCGTTTAATGTTCATTTCGAAATAATGCAAAACAGAGGTGAAACTTCGCTTGGCAAACAACGCAACAATGCGATTATCTATGTGGAAGATAACCTTGCAGCTTGCTTTTCGCGTAGGTATCTTTTCTAGCGAACGCTACATTCGCGGTCGAAGTCTCGTTTCTTTTTGTGCTTGTGAGGAAATCGCGTACGATAAAATCACTCGACAATTCGAATCGATGAGGAAATATACGTGGGGGGTAGAGACCTCTGGGTGCTCTGACCTCTCATCTAGCGAGAAAAAATGCGGAATCGCGTAGGACGATCTGGCTCCTGGCCAGCCAACAATCTGCCGGCCACTTGGCCACCCGTTTCGAAGTGACTCGCGAATAGCCTTCGGTTATCTTACCAACCGCCTACGACACGCGAGATTATTGTAGTTTGACTGATGCGATGGGAGTCTGTTGCGCGTGTTTCGCGAGAGGCGACGACTAACAAGCTGCTGCTGTTCGATACTAGTGATTCTCGTGATTCCGTGACTTTCGGTATGTCTCTGTCAAAAATATAATGATCTCTGACCGCGAATGAGTGTGAAGCTTATGTCAGTTTCGAGAACGTTACTGCTTATTACAGTCACATGGTGGTTGATTTTTTCCTGGCGCACCGCGAATAAAAATGACGTGTGCGTACGAATAAAATTGTAGAATTGAAAACGGATTTTTCGATATCGAGGAGAGCGTTTTTTTGTAAAGTTTGTTAAAACCCAGGAGATAAAGAAAGTAAAACAAAACGCTTCAAATCCTACAATTGTTTGTAAAAAGTGTAAATCATTTCTTTATTTTTTCTCATAACTACGCGACATGTTAATTCAACGACAGAGTAAAATACACGTATTTGAAAAATGTTCGGAATTATTTAGTGCGACGAGTTTCGCGTCGCGTTTTTAATAAAACTTACTTGCAGTTATTAATTTTATTTATGAACATCGCAAAAACCTTGCGTCGAGAGCTTGCTCTTCTCTCTCTTTCTGTCGTGAACTTTCGATATGGCAGTTTGAAACTGTGCACACGCGATGCTTAGTGCATCGACGATAAAACGAGCGTTTGAAATTGCGGCGTCCATGATGCTAATTCAATGTGTATAAGCCTTACGCTAAAAATATCTTCTGGATATATGCACGGCAAGTGCATACGTATAGAAAGAGACAAAGTATAGCAGAACGAGTATAGAAATTTCTTCCGCTCTTCTCTCATTCTTTTTGATTCTTGAAAAAAGATTTTTACTAATCATTCATGTTGTGTTGACACGAAATATATTTGTTTTTTTTTTGTTTGTTTGTTTTCTCTTAGGTGCTATGGAAGAGGATGTACATAACTCTGTGCAAAACGATGACATTCAAAATAGAAAAAAAGAAAAACCTAGCTTACGAAAACTTTTAAGAAACGGTAAAGAACGTATAACACAAGAACACTGTAAAAACTTATTTTAGAATATGTTTAACATCGCTCTCTTCTCTTTTATCATTTTGTAGTTTGGCGTAAAATGAAAAAAGCAACTGATGGAAGCGATCAGAGAGAATCAGATAACGACGACCACCTGTATTGTACGTATTCAATATTTTTTTTTAGCTATATATTTTTCTTTTTACTAAATATTTTAAACAGCTTCTTTATCGTGTACTAATATAAAAAACTAACATAATCTACCTACGATAATGTTAAAGAATAAACGCTGTGACTTATCATCAGTTGATAACTCTTGTAACACTTGTAACATGTAGATCGTGTAACTTTATGATCTCAATTTTTTGTGAAAAGGATTTATTGACAAAGCTATATAAAGTGATGCACAAGGAAATATTGTGAAACTCGTCGAATAGTTTTCCTTTTACTATTAAATATATTTTTTTATTATTAATAATGTCACACACAAGATGTCGCTACTAATTAAATTCCTGTGAAATACAACTTCCATCAGCGAACGATAAGTGAATTTTATATTTTTAATTTATTTGTGCAATATTGCAAAAATATATATGTAATATCAATATACGCATAATATGAACAGGTTATAATTAAAACAATCAAAAATAATGAAGAAAGAGGTATTGGAAAAATAATAAAAAATGTTAATGCGATTTTGATGCTACTCTATCGCTAATGGTTGAACTTGTGTGTGTAAAAAACTTTTTAATGTATCAATTTATCACTTCGGTAGAATTATGCATGAAATATTCAGATATGTTCTCGAAGTTTGGCACCGTAGTATATCGCGATGAGTTTGTGGTTGAAGTTCGTAACTTAGAGCAAACTGTTAAATTTGCTTAAGAAAATCTAATGCAAATAGATGCATAGACAATTACATGGTTATACATGATGTCTTATCATAATATAAACACTATATTAATATATACTGTGTATTTCAATTGACCAGAAGCGTAACAATTCTTACGTAGGACTTGACACGTTTATAAATGCGTAAAATTTTTATACAGTATAAAAACTGCGATGTCTCGCAATAGATAATAATAAAACGAGGTCGTTTATATAAATATCTGTTGTACGACATGACAGCTGTGTAAATTTTTGCAGATATTTGTATCGCGATATTAAATCTGCAAAGAGACAAAAAAAAAGTGAGGTCGTATCTCGCGCATTGTGTATAATATAACAGTCGACGTAAATATACATTTACATAAGAATGAGCTTTACGGAAAGACAAATGGTTCTCGAAAAGTAATGACCATTACATTTGCTTCATTATTTTTGTGTTTATCATTTTTTTTTTTTTTTTTTAAAGAAAGCGCTATGACTTTTGTGAACAATTTTTATACCTTCTTCTCGCGAACACACATTAAATGTTTACTGTGTGTTTACAGTAGATCATTTATCTTATCAAGCGAACTGTGTGCCACCTTAGAAATTTATGACAACTCGCGAAGATCTACGAGTGACTTTACAACAAGCAGATAGAACTCGTGCAAGGTGAAACTGTCCGCCGACTCGCGTGCAAAACTCGCATCAGATAGCGCGCGAACTTGTTGTAAAGTATCGTAATCCTGCCTGCAAATTGTCCCGTTTGGTGGGCGATATTTTGCTTATCCGTCTTACAATTCTTGTCTCTCATACATACGTCTTTATATTGCCTCTTGTGCACAACTTCAAGTCTTGTGCAATTAGCATTAATTACGATACCAGACATATCACAGCGATTTAGCGACGCATATAATAAATAAATACTCAAAGGCAAAAAAAACAATAACCATTTAATCAATGAATTGAATGGAAATTCATATTAAATGATTGCCTCGCTTTTGTTATTGAAATTTTTACGAGCTTATTTATTTAGATTTATTTTTTTAAATATAAGTACTCTGTATTACAGTCTGACACACTGATATTTCAATCTTTTGACTGGAATTTGTAAATTTGTTTGATTAGATTCGCTCTCTTTTTTATTTCTCGAACGAGGGAAGTAAAAGTCGCGATAAGACGACTTCGCGCGTTTCACGAGGATCTCTTTTCAGCTCGTTTTTAACTTCCTTTCTGATATTTTTACTTTGTCTCGAGACGTCTGAATCACTCTTTACCGAGCGTTGCCGTGATACTATTTATCTCCATCCTGGCGGTCTCCTTATCTAACAGAAACGACTTTCACGTCTCGCCATTAATCCCGACCGGGAGTCACAATTAACTTCGCCTTCGGTGCAAAAATGAAAAAATCATACTGATTCTTAAGAACCGTCCGCAGCCGTGTCTTCCATCGTCGGTTTCTTATCATCTCAGCTGCTGGATAACCATAAATAATGGAAAACGCTATCTCTCCGGAGAAATTGCGCCGCTGAAAACTCCTCGCACAACCTTTCTCGGTCTCTACAATTTTGCGTCGTAATTGAATACATTTAAATGCACGCAACAAAGCTGCGCCGCATACAATTTGCATTATTTTATTTTGTTGATATTCTCTTAATAACCGTCATATTTTATATCAACGTTATGTTTTATCTGTTTTAACTTAAGGGGTGTCAACTCGCTTTTACATTGTTATTCCCTGTGTGTTCGCTTTCATCTTCTTGCAAACTTCTCAAAAATGCAATTAGACGGAAAAAGAGATCTTCACGTACGAATAAATTCTATATCTGGTTACGTATGATTACATCAATCGTATGTGAGATCGTTTCACATATACGATAGAGTAAAACACTAATGATTGGTACTTTTGAAAAACTTGCCAATTTTTTTCTCTAGAGTACCAATTAAAGAACTCTAAAACAATGTTGTCAAAAAACTCGAAATTCATCTAATCTTATTAATGTCAAGCGCGTGAAAAGCAAGCTCAAGTGGCGCGCGCCACTTTGGCCACTGCTAGATTTAATTGATTCAGAAAACGCAGCGAGCGAAACAATTTTCAATATTTTCTCCATGCCCGGTGATATTCTCTCGTATCATCTCTGTATGTCGCCTCCCTTTCGTGGAGTTGACTTTAAACAAGCAACAACAATCGCGGCGGTACACGCCCGGAGTAGATTACCTCGCCCGAAGATGCTTTTACAGCCGCGACGATTGTTGACTGGAACACCCTTGCCTCTCGCGTTGCCAGTCACGTGAATCTCCACGTTAAATTACGGAAAGCGACGTTGAAAGAGTTTCTCGTCGAGAGCTGAAGCACAACCCCACGTGCACTTGAGTAAAAGAGCATTCTCGTCATACGCTTATTAGTATTCAACCTGAAACGCGCAGGCAGCGAAAATGGAGAGTGTGTTTCAGACTTTGCGCAAAACGACGCGAAGTGTCGCGAAAAGAGCGCAAAGTGACAAAATCGTCGTTTTGCGTAAATTGGATTCTCAAACTGTTAAAGCTGTTTTTTTGCGAGACGACGACCAACCGTCTGCTGTAATAATAACTCGACAACAGAAACGACTCGATCGCAACGAACTTTATAGTCAGCGAACTTGTTTCGACGCGAAAAACAAGATGTAACTTCTCAGCTTTCTCTAATCCGTAATCACACATTTCGACTCCAAGTTTCGATACTCCGATGTAAGTAAAGTCCGTGTTAAAAAGCCCTCCTTTCATCGATTTCAATTCCCCCGCTTTCGTGTTGCGGCGTCAATGATTCTGACGGAGCGCGCGCCACGGTTGACAAGAAGCCAAATAGAGACGGGGTGTGCGAAGGGAGATAAGCTATTTATCCGCTTTTCTCAAAGTTTAAAGAGTATAAGCGTGTGAAAATCTATTATCGGAAGTTCGTTTCAATTCCTCTTAAGAGACTTATTTATTGAAGAGAATGAATTTTTCGCCAAGATCTAAGAAGGATCTCTTTTTCCTCGTGATTGTGTTTTATTAAATTCGCGATCATTATTTGTGCTCGTAAATTGCGACAAGAAAAAGACTATAGAAAATTGACTGAGTAATTAATTACTTATTAATTAAGCATATTGAAATATGAATGAGATTCTCAGCGCGTACAACATTCAAGGACGCTCTCGGCCGACAACTGACCGACCCCAAATTCTAGATCAAAGGGAGAGACGTTCAATTTTGATATATGCCGCGGTCTAAATCGGTCCCGTAATTGCCCTGTCATTGCCACAATCCAAATTTTCACCGATATAACCCAACAGCATTAAAGCCACTGCGGTTATCGTAAATTGGGGCAGGACTTGGGGAAGGAGCGTGTGCGGCGGTCACGGATTTTGCCACTTGGGAACTTCTGGTATGGAAGCGGCGATATACAGTTCGGGAGGAAGATTAAAATTGACCCTGAAGGCTCAGATCCTAGAGCATCGACCTCTGAAACATCGCTTTAACGTTTGCCGTTTGCTACGTTTTGCGATGTACAAGCAGCAGCGCTTGTCAGCCGCGATTTACGTCATCTCGCAATATAATCGCATACAACTACTGTGTGTCTGTTATATCAAT